>JAUYWI010068687.1:0-14672 GCA_034780595.1 Parotoplana pacifica
AATTGTCACAATCAATGATGGTGTTAATGGCTTTGGAAAGATTGATTGCTATAGCCATCCAGTTAAAGGTGAAATCCATTGTTAACAAAAGAAATAGCTGCATTATTATTAGTGTTGCTATTTTGTATGTTCTTGGTAAAAATGTCCCCTGGCTACTCATTCCAATGACCACCTCTTGCATTCCCAATGCAACAAAAGCTCCAGAGTTGATGACAATAATGGTTGCCTTAGACATCAGCTTCGTTTTTTTTGTTTTTCTTGCGCTATTTGCCACAAATAGCTGTATACTGATAATATTATTGAGACGAAAATTTAAAAATAGCCAGACTACAACCTCCGTAAAATCGAAACGAACTATCAAAACTTTCCTGGGGCTGACTCTCATATTTATTGTCACAGTTTTACCTCTTTATAGTTTTCTTTTTACATTTTTATCGGTATCCGAATTAGAGCAAATGAAATTGACCAAGCTGTTTGGCACTGTGGTTCAATTTGTTCAGTTTACGAATCATGGCATTAACTTCATCTGTTATTGGGTTACCGTGAAAAAATTTCGTCAATCTATTTTGGACAAGTTCAAGTGCGTAAGAAGACAGAATTCTAGAACAAACAGCGGGACTCTACCAACCACCAGTGGAATAGCAATGACCAACAGAGCTTTTCATATTATTAAGTAACACCCTGTCACTTTAGTTGAACCACTCTTCAATAAAAAATTTGATCATCCTCCAGTAAGTAACAAGAATTCATCTTAGTGGGACATTTTAGAAACGCACTCGATTACTTGAACTATTTGTTTATACTCGTAAATCTTCAAGTACATTTTTTACATCCTTATTACAAATTGTTGGTAAAATATTAATTAAAACAATTGTCTAAACATAATAAAGTAACTAATTAAAGAAAGACGATTTAGATTTCTATAATATTGATAGATTTTTGATTTTTTGCCATTCTAATATGACTAAACCGTAAAGTCAAACATTTATCATTTATTTAGCAACTCTTACGAGTAATTGTCGTCAATCTTTTACAGTTTAATATAAAACTGAACAGCAAAAAAAGATTGTTTTGTCCAAAGATGTTTTGTAGTATTTATATTAAATTAAATGTTGTCTTTCTTTCTTTCACAACTATATCTTCATTTATTACGTATGAAAAATAGCAAGTACCTACTCATTTTTCTGACTCTTTTCTTGAAGATTTTAATTCTTTTTTTTATTTCGTATCTTTCATGAATGTTTAATGTGAAATATTAATAAAATGTTTAATTTTTTATAATATGCGTAGTTATGTAGATATAGGTTTTGTAACATGTTTTATTGGTAAAATGAAAATTTCTTAATTTTTCACGAATGTTTACTGTGAAATTGCTAAATTAGTTTGAAACAGTTTTTTAAAATGCGTAGGTAGAAATTAGTAATTTTATAACTTGTTTTATTTGTAAGTATTTTTGTCATCTTTCACGAATGCATACTGTGAAATACTAATAAAATTGTTAACTTAGTTTAAAACATTTTTTGTATATGCCTAGTAGATATATTTCTGTAACTTAAATAAAGAAATTTTATTGCATGTATTTAACCTTCATTGGAAAATTAAAATCAAATAGACTATGAAGTTTGGTTCGCGTTGGTATTTTATTGCAAAATTTATAGTGATTAACTGTAGATTAATTAATTTAACGATGGTTCACAATGGAAGAAGTCACGTTTATCTAATTGGTCGCAGGTGAACTTGTAAGACTTAGTTCGAGCTAGAAAGTTACTGGTTCAGGTTCTTCATAAGCTTCTTCTAGTAAGCGGGCCTCAGCAGCTCCTAACATACTCGAAGAATTTATCTGGGTTGTTGAAATATTTGTCGGCAGTGGTGGTTCAGAAAAGCTGGTCGTCTTGATATTCTGTTCCTCCATCTGTTGCAATTAATTATGTGAAATGTCACGCGGTGTCATCCCTCATCTGACAGTCTTTGTATGTGGAAGATGACTTTGCTGATTTAGTAAAGGTACGATCGAAAGAGTGCCTGTTTTGAGTTGGTGGTGGGTGATGGCGTCTTGAGCCTTTTTCTCATGTTGTTGGTGGCTAAATTCCTCAGTAGGTCAGAGTATTCTCTTCTAATGGCTCGTTCGTAAAGTTTCATAACTTGACCTCGATTTTATCCAGTGCTGCTTCATCAATAGAGTCTTCGTTTCTGGTTCCTTGAACACATCTCGTGATGGTTCTTACCACTCTGGCTTGGATGCTCTTCATGTGTTTCTTGGCTGTATCACAGGCTGTAGGACACCGCCTGTTTACCTCAAAGCGGGTTGGATATATCTGGTGTAGATACCGCATAAATTTGATGGTGCTACTTGTGGCAAAATAAAAAGGTATCGGACGCACTATATATAAAAAGAAGTAAAAATAGTAATCCAGATATATTTTCGCCTATTTCGGCTTCTTCAGTGAATAAAGTGTACAAAAAGATTTACCATTAACGCAGAACAATAGAGATAAAAATTTAAAATTTAACAGAAAACAATAGATAAATTAATGTTCGTTGAAAATTATAGATACACAAACAAGAAAAATAAACAATGTTAATAAAAAGGGATCAGAAATATCGGAATCAAAAAGTGTTAGGAAATGTTAGAATGGTAAAGAATGTCTTTAAGAGAAGGATGATTGGTATAAGATGGAAAGATATTGGTGTTGAAGGTTTCCAAACACTAGTTTCTGCAACTGATAGCTTAAAGTTGACTTATCCTGTTGTTGGCTTTGTAAGATATTTTTAACAGGAATGGTGAAACTCAAAACCCTATCAATATCAACACCGAAAAGATTGACACTTTTCACTGTTTTGATTGTTTGGTTGGTTGCAACAATAAAAACCTCTACTAGCTTGCTTAAGGGATTTCTCCGCCGCTAGTTTTTGTTTCCATTTGAGGATTCAGTCTTCCTAAACGTTCGATGCTGCTTGGCTTTTCATAAACGCTGTCATACATTGAAAAATATGGGTATCTTCCACACTAGGTCATACACGCTAGAGGAATCGTAGGTGGTAAAAAGTGTTCATTTAGCAGGTTTACAAAAATCCCAACCGTCGTTGGTAGACTGGATAACTCTGACTGGAAATCCTAAATCAATTTTTGTCTTCCATAATGTAGTAAAGTCGGATACATGGTGAAAAATAGTAAAATACAAAAAAATTGTTTAGAAATTAGACATAATTAAAAATGTTACATAATTTAGTCGATTACAAAGTTGTTTTATCTAAACAGTCGTATTTGTACCAAACAAAATAGTCGTTTATAAAAATTATAATATAAATATTCAAAATACAATTAGTCATATCTACACATTTTGTAAACAAAAACATTCCACAAGGTACTAAAAATCTATGTTAATGGGTATTTCAATGTAAAAATTTAGATATTTAGCTATATAGCATGGTAGAGGCACTGAATCTTAAAATCGATGGATTTCTTTGGTCTTGTTCAAATATGCTAGAACATCTTCGCAGAGATCTCTGGTTTACCTTTGGAGATGTTAGCAAGGGATGATTGGAGCTCTTTCATAGTGAATACGGTGCAGCAGTTCGTTATTTTACCTTTGTAGTTCCTGTGTGGATCTTTTGACTGTTTTTATTGTGAGGAAAAAGTGAGATTTCTGCATAACTTTGCCTTCGTTGTGGTAAAGAATTTTTTAGATTTAGGATGCCGGTTTATTCATTTCTTTTCCTAAACTTGAGGGTTTTTTCCACTGGTTTTGAGTGGCTTGCTATCTTCAAGTTTCTTGATAACATTCCAAACAACCGAGGTGTCCGTATTATTGTTCATCTTCTCGGTAGGTTAGGGCTGACCCCAGATAGCACAGTCTTTGGTAGAGAATCTCTTTACAGGACACCTCTCGTGGAGGCAGCTGCATTGAGACCCTGGTGCTGGATCAGCTTGACACTTAGTTTGTAGCTGAATTTACAAGTTGGTACTTTAAGAAAACTTCAGAATCATAAAACTTACAAATAGAAATGATTCGATTTCTTAACAAGCAAAATGGGCTATAAGTAGCGACATTTTGAAGATAACAATGGTCTGAGTAGCCAATAGACTAGACAACCCGGTGTCAAAGTAAGCCGTGAAAGAGGTTATCACCAGCGATTAATATGTGCTGCCTCACATACTACTAAAAAGTAGTATATCATTAGCGGATCACAGTTAAAAGAGCTCTTGGATACTGTGTTCAATCAGTCAATATTGCAACACGGATCACAGCTGATCCGAAGTCCACCAGACAACAACAACAAGGTAATAACGGATTTTTTGGTTACAAGTGCCAACGTTTGGGTACAAACACAATTCGGAGACTTAAAATTAAGATTTAGCACGTTTTTAGACCAAAGGTGCAGTTTTTGAGCATAGTTTCTGTACATCTTATTTTTTCTACAAAATATTTGAGATTATTTAAATAGGTAGCAAATAAATTTACACTCAATTTGGTACCTTCCTAACTGTACCTTTGCAAAAGCGGAACATCTGAATCTATTTCCTCTATGATCCAGCTATCAAGATTGTTTCAATGTCTATAAACCACAGCTGATAATACTGAACTCATAGACCGAGAGCCAAGAGTGCTTTAATAAACAACATCAAGTGCCAAATGTTTGATGCTTTTATTATAAAATATTTGTCCAAACAAGTTCAGAAAGGTAAATCTTACATCTAAATTCAATGTATTTTTCCTGTGCTTGAAAAGAATCGGCGGAAAAAAGTTGCTTAGATTTACTACTCACTTCTTATGGTGTTAGAAGTGTTTTAAAAAATTGGCGTGGTCATACGTTCACAAGACGTTTTCGTAAAATAGTTTATTTTATCAAAGTTCCAAATTTCAGTCTTCCTGGACGTTCAATGTCTCTTGGCTTTTCATAACCGCTGTCATTGACAAAAAGGTGTTTGTCAATTCTGTTTGGTATGTCTTCATGGATGTCCCGATCCAGAGGAATAACAGTGCAAGCGCTAACACACTGCCCTCTGGAACCTTCGCTGTTGCTGATGTCTGTCCAGACTCTAGCTTTTCTGGCGAGGTGAAAACTTTTAATAAATTATTCATACATTGAAGAATATGGGCATCCTTCCACACTTGGTCATACACTCTAGAGAAATCGTAGGCGGTGAAATGTGTTCTTTTAGGAGGTTTGCTAAAATCTCAACTGTCGTTGGTAGACTGGATATAAAAACATGCCTTTTTAAAAACCAGCCCAACGTTAGATGGCACACAGTCCCTTGTCATTGTATGTCCCTGGACCAAGTTTCATTCATTGTCAACTGAATCGCCATGAACCAGCTATCTGAACTTGTTGAATTGAAGTTTCTTATGTCATTTGTCAAATTTGATTACTGAGTAAAATTTTCGTTCATACTATTTACATATTGTTCTATACCTTCTTCTATCATTCTATACCCTTCAATAATGAAAATAAATAAGACAATATATTTTGGTAAATTACAGATTTTGTGAAGCGAATTATTTTGCAATCTACCTCCAAACCAATCTATTAATGATAATAATATTCAAGTAAGTTGAACTTTCGGAAAATTTGGAATGTTTTGTTTGTTCAGAAACAATGATTCATAAATAGTAAATTAAAACACGGTCTTATAATGTCATGGATTTTAGCACTGTTCCAAGTCTTCCTGTGTACCGTCAGTCTAAGGATGCTTAAAACCAATTATGTACCACTCTTTTTAAAACATTTTTCGATTGTACTCTGAGCCTGGGATCATTTATTTCTACTTAGTATTGCTCAGAATAAGTAATCATCTCTTAAAATAGCATCAGTCATTGTCTTCAAATCGATAACTATCAACTCCTATTTAATGTGGTCAAAATTATCTGAATTTCACTGAAATTTGACGTCAATTTCCACAAAAACAAACAATTAACTGGACACTAGCCTAGCTCTACTATATAGATATATGCATATACTTGTTTAATTTTTTAAAACCGATTTTGGACAAATGATGCATAAAAATCAATGAAAGAAAGTTAAAAACAGAACCAACATCGCCAACAGAAAGAACTTGCTAAATTTGTTGCAAAACCACTCAGCCATAGGCCTGTCTGGTGTTTGCTTGTCTTACAATTCGCTTATTTCGTTAACAGAAAAAAAAATTTCAATGGTCAACAAAGTGATTTCTTTTTGCTTTAAAAATACAGTCAATTTAACCAAAATATAAGACTTTCAAAACAAATTAGAGAAATAAAAATGTCTATAGCGTTGCATAACCAAGCTCAACTTGACAGAGAAAATGGCAAAAAATCAAATCGTGTCATTTAATGACTGAGTAATAATATTCCTCCCTAGTACGTAGTGACTACCAACTGCCAAGCTTCTAGTTTAACAAATTGCTCTAGGGACACCCAATCGTTCACCCATTGCTAGCTGCTAACACCAGCACACAACGACATGAGTTCCTCTGCACCGTACAGACATGTTAAAGTAAATAAATACAGCCTTCTGTCATCCACGAATACATGTCAAGCTAACAAAGGCTGCAGTACCTCCAACTAGATAGAGCGAGCTAGCACAGTTAATATTAAAACCAGCAAAATAAGGGAATAACCAAGCAAGCAATATCGATTAGAAATCAATTGATTTTGTCTTGTGATTGAGTTAAAGTTCTAGCACATGTACACATTAGGTACAAACAGCACCACGCAAAATGTATGCACAAATAACAATTACCTACCAAGTAACGGTGCAATGACGGACAGAACTATAAATAGATGAAAAGTGCTATGTTGTTGGTAGCCATTGTAAATTGTTATAGAATTCATTTTATTTATCGATCGATAAAAATGGTCATATAAACATGTATTGTTGGGAATTCTTAGTTCTTTAATGCTTTTTCTTTTTCATTTTGACCTTATCCCAAACGCATGACGGCCCTCTAAAAGAATTAGCAAAACCAAATATTAATGATAGAAATTTACAGCACATGATCCAAGTAATAGGTGTTTGGCATTGCACAAAATGACCCAATTACGTATCAATCTGGTAGAGTTAGTAAAACAGAGGTTCCACTCACCATTTTTTAAATGAAACAGTTAAGTAGAGTATTCAATTGTTTGTAAAAAATTAAAATGTTAAAAATCTATGCGCAATATTCAATAGTAGGCAACACAAGAGCTTTGGATGCCTAATTTGTGCATAGAATTCGTAGACAATGTCAAGCAATGAGATTCATAGAAAAAAATAGATATTTATTTTATAGGGATCCAAATAACATTAGCAATGTTTTAGCTATAGCTTTCTTGAGAAGTTTTATTTTTTGTACAAAACTGCAGAAATAGCCATTAAGTTTGCATTTTAGAATGGGGAACAATATGAAAAAAATAAACTGTCAAAAATACCCAAATACTCACAGAGAGCTTCCATAAAATTATTTAGTTTCTAATTTTTTATGTACCTATAGAATTCCATCAACATAGGACAATATATGCCGTTAATACCGTATTTTACGGCAATGCTATCGTATATTCAATATATCGATCACTTTAATATTAAACTATTTTTTTCTTTCTGCCGAAAATTCTATCATAAGTATTTCTAAAACCAATTCTTAAAATCTCATTGTTTGAAGAGATTATTCTTTCTCTGATATAAATGTTCTATAAACTAACTTTCTCTGTAGACAATTATTATAAGTCATAAAACACAAAGTTGTAAAATACAAATCTGCCTAGCAAGAAGTGTGTCCAACAGCATTCTCTCAAGTGGCATATTACCACTAACCATTCTTCCTAGCGAAGGTATCCCCTTGAGATATTACGAAGTCGAAGCTCCAGGCTAGGGTCCATACCTCTATGGTAGAAAAATATAAATTTACCAATCCTATATCCACAATGCAGAAATCTTTTTTTTGCAAAATACAGATCGCAATTAAAAATAAATATATGCAATGTTTCAACATTTGATTCTACTAAGGGAAACAACAGGTATTACTAAATAATTTATGAGCTACATACAGAAATTACATGCCGCCTACTAACTACCACATGGTCGGAATAGAAATAAACATTCCAACTCAGAAGCAGTCCATAGTCTTCATCGATGCTTAGATTGTCAATGACTCTCCAATGAAACAAACAAACCTAGTAGACCAATTCCTATAGTAGACATGACAAATGCCATACAAGCGATCTCATGCATAAGGCACGACGGGTAAAATACTTTTCAAAAAATGCATTTCGAATCGATTGTGTTGCTCTAGCTACAAAATGACTCACAAAATAACAATAAATAGAAATCGAAGAGGAGAGTTGCCGACTAGTAAGACAATGTGAATGCAGTCACCCAGAAGTAATTCCAACAACAGATGTTTGTTTGACTGGACGACTAAGGGAATGGGGTACAATATTCAGACAGCTATGCAATTTATGACGGCAGCACAAGCACTCCATAGTTGGGTTAATACTTTTGAATTTGAAACAGAAATTTAAAAAACTTATTTACCCTTTTATACAGTGTTTACTGTATTGCACATAAATGTAATCTCTATGTTTCGAACTACATAAGTTCAATAAATGTTTTACTGACCGTTAGTTGTTTTTAAAATATCTTCTTTAAAGAGGAAATTTCGAAAAAAAATGTTTTATTGTTTTTGTCATTTATAGAAGCTATTTAAAATAAGCATTATAATTGTGTACATATTAGTTCCCAGAAATATAAGCAAAATTAAACGAACTATGATGGTAGCGTTTCCAACTGATGTTCCCATATGGGAACATTAGGCATTAAAGGAGTACGAAATTCAAAGATTCTGAGAAACATTTAGAATCCTACTGAAGTGTTGAGATGGAAGTTATAAAAGCTAAAATTTGTACATTTCGACCCATGTAAGTCGTGCCTTTTCACTGAATGTGTCGCAAATGTTGACCTACATTAAATACCGTATGTGACATCTACACTAGCCTCACTCACCAGTAGAGGTAAGGCTTCTCCTTCTCAGATGCCATTACAGACCCACCGTCCAGAAGGAACCAACAGTTGAACGTCCAGCCATTCTGATGAGGCCATTTTGATATCGGAGGGATGGAGATGGTCTGAAACACAAAACACCTACTTGAAAAGTGAACTGTATAATAATTAAAATTGGCGTATTTATATACTCGTAGGTATAGGACATCCCTAAGATTATAATTTATAAGGGCACAAATTTTCTTTTTAATAAAACAACGAAATATCATGTTTTTGTCTTTTTAGATAAAAAAATAACAACAAAATAAAAGTAGGGATCCCAAATTGCTGACCTAAATGGCGGATGTAAAATAAAAATCAACTTCTCTCTATTATTAATTTAATGCCTTTCAGTGTATTAGATTTTGTTCAAAATACTTCCACAAGTAAAAAATATCTGTCCTGGAAAACCCCCCGTAGAAAATTTTATTACCAATTTGTAACAGTTTGCCATTAACTTAACTGTGATCTTACAATCTCTGACACCCTTTTAAGACCGCTTTTTTATCTAAATTTGGAACTTAAATAGCAACTTTAACAAAAAAAAGTCGTGTATAAAAAATAAAATGTTAACCTTTCTTCTAATAAAAAATAAATAAAAATTAACCGCATAAGAGGCGATTATAAATTGCACCAAAGTAACATTTGTAAATACACCAACCTACTGAACCAGAGATGTAAACTGACCTCAATCAATGACCAATTCATTCATTATGGCCGGCCACACATCATATATCATACCTACTGCCTACATTGAATAGCTCAGCTAAGTCCACAAATAGATACATTTTTACATATAATGGACTCAAACCATTCCTAAATGTTAAATATCACCTAGAAACAAGATACTCCCAATCAGCATAATGGAAATAAAGATACATACATGTACAGAAATCGTATGCATTTAGTAAAATTACTAAAATTAAATTGTTCATATAGGGAAACGGGATCTATGTCGTCGTCCTTCAAGACAAGCGGACAATATACAAATTTCCACACTCGTGAATTCATCTACCTATTTGATTTTTTTTTAATATTCGGCATTGAATAAAAAATGAGATTATCGTAATTGAGCATGAACTCTGGTAAGCCTTGGTCTGATGTACCTAATCAGGGGTCAGATCTATTTGACCCTTTATAGGTTACCTTCTACATTAAAAGCACACTCGCACTCTTGATTTTTAATGCATAATTTGCTAATTGGTGGACCAATCATCAGAAAATAAAATTAAAATCTGCGAAAATCCGAAAATCAAAATGTTTAAACGTTTTCAATTTCTATGTTAGTTACTCAACTATTAAATAAATGAGAGAAACGTATTTTTAAGCCATATATAAATTTAATGTTTAAATGAAACTTCAATCTTCATCTATAAAGATATAATTTGCATATTATGTGACTCATCTGTTTACTTCATAATCATTTCTATAATGTGAATCAATGGAACCATATAAAAATACACGCATGAGATATCCACCAAAGAATTAAAATTCTGCGTATAATGCACTATAGGGCTGAAGTCACACAACATATGCTATGCCTGTAGGCATTTAAGAATTGTTTGTTTTCTTTTTTCAATATTATGTAATCCGTTATTTATGGAGGCCGCAGCTTATATGCTTTGTAGCAAAATATGAATATATTTTGGTATCATTTCCCCTTTGAACTATCAATGAGCGCATTCCACTCCAGTACCTCTCAGATGCAAACAACAAGTCTTCCAAAAAAACAGATGACAAGCCAGTAGCTATGGTAGCAATGTTTCTCTGGGTTTCAGATTCATTCATTAATCATCTCAGAATATTAATTAAAACTTTATAGAAATCATACCAACCATTAAAAGAAGAACATTTTGATTAATTGAATCGCTAAGCTAAAACACCTAACCTGTAGCCTCCTACCATTGTGCAAAAGCAAACGGCGAATTTTTCATAATTTCTATTGTAGAATGGTTGTTTATCCCATAGTAAAAGTACTGTAGGTAGTTAAGAAAGGAATGGTATGTACCTAAGCCCCCCTACATGTCTTTAACTGCTGTCACAACATTAGGGAAAGAAAATATTATTTACTTTGCGAAAGAGAAAGTCAACAGCTAAGATATTAAAACAGAACTCTATCACAAACAACAACAAAATACCAACTTTTCTAACATTATTTTGGGAATTAAAACGATTGTAATTGCATTATTATTCCATCATCGCCTACTACAATTAATAAATATCATTAACTTGCAATTGCTTCTTCTTAGAAACAACGGCTGCACAAGTAGAAATCGAAGGTTAGCGAGATATAAATATTTAAATAAAAACTAGGTTTACAGCCTGTCAACTAACTTTGTCTACTTTTTAAAAAAAATACCATCACGCTATCCTCGAACAAGCAACAAAGAAATGGCAGTACCTATACTCGACTTAGCTTGACAATATAAATGCAGAAAAAAAGAACCAATTTTGTGCCGAACATACTCTACAACAATTCAAGCAATCAGGACCCGTCAGTAGTCAGTGGTCTTCTAATAGTCAATTTCTGCACTCCACTAAGTATACTAGGAACAAGCCCCCCCCACCCTCCACAAACCAGCTATGTCGGCTCTGTATATATATATATAAGTATGTGTATATATGGAGCTAATGTATAATATGTAAATAACCTGCCAAATATATAGGCGGGAAAAGTTGGAGCTCAAATCATCTCCAAATAATTTAAAAATATTTAGCTGTGCATGAAGAATCAAACCAAGTTAAAGCGATCGCATCCAACGACGAAACACAGCAGATCACCGCCAGAAAAAACAGGCCAACTCGAATGCTGCCATATTATTATTATTATTATTATGACTGCATACTGGCAACATCAGAAGACTTCAGATATAGCAACTTGTGACAAGTTTTGGCCATGGAAGGAGGCAGCAGCAGCAGCAATATAATGTGTAGGTACATAGAGAAATGTTAACTCAGGATAATGCAAAACTAGCCGCCGGTCATAACGACACAGAGAAAGCACTGACGACGAGTTTAATATATACAAACCAGTCAGGCAGCATCCAAATCGGAGGATAAAACGAACCAAAAAAAGTAATTCCAAGGAGGCCGGCCGGTTGAATGTAGTTGCAGAAAATTGGCAGTTGGATGTCAAACGAGAAAAAAAACAATCTTCCTCAAGCAGCCAAAGCAGCTAATAACACATCTTGAAAAGCCTGCCAGAAATAACTATCTTCGACTAATAATAATCATCATAATATGTAGGTATGTCGCAAAGATAGAAGAATGCACACCCATAATTATTCTACTTTGTTCCAAGCCCTTTTCGAGCGGAAATTGCAACCGGTTTCAATCCGAATCTGTTGATATATTCGCCCCCCATCCAGCTTCGTATGGCGTGTTCAGAATTCTTGTATGAATGTAGTTTTAATAGTCTTTTTATTGATGATTGTAATAAGACGAATGTACCTACCTACCACTTTGCTCCTAAATACACGAATAATAACTCTACTGATAATACCAAAAACTTTGCTTTCCGAAGCATTATTTTCCATTATCACGAACTTTCAAAGAATAATCAAATACTGGCGAAACCAAGAGTTAATTTAAATAAAATTGGAAAAGGAGATATGGCTATGTTGGCAAGCTACCTACCCAACTGCCACTAAAAATCTCATTTCGCTAAGTCAATCCCCAGAGAATCATAACATTTAACAGGTCAAAAGACAAAAGTTTATTTAAATAAGCACACATTTTGCATTTTATTTCAGTAGTAACATAACAAATAGAAAAAAACAGGACTTATTTAAAGAGATACAAAATTTAATAACTTGTTGCTGACAGACTTGGGTCTAACAGAATGTCATGTCAAGATGATGTCTTTTTTCTAAACATTTCATACATGTCGGTTTGTTTCTTCACATCATCTATACAGCTATATGGATGGATATGTTGTCAAAAACCGTTAGGAACATCGCACTAAAATATTGCAGCAGATTAAATCGAACTTTTTCCTGGAGAAGTAGTAGGTAATATCAATACTAAATAAACGTCTAATTAGCTAATGTAGCAAGCAGAATTGCTAAAATATAAAAGAATAATCTGCTCACATTACCACCAGCATCAACCCACAGTTCTATCAAAAAAAGTCGGTTATCTTATCACAAAACCTCTAAAAATATATTTAAATACGTAAACATGAAAAAAAAAACTCGAAGAAAGACGGCGCGCTGCAGCAAGGGAGACTCAATTAGTGTGTATTTTAGGTCATAGATTTCAATTTTCCAGGCAAAATGCTCAAATCTGTCGCTTAATTAAATCAGCTAAATCAAGCCAAACACAATAATGGATTCACATTTGCTGAAATCAATGGACAGCCTGCTTGCCCCCCCCCCCACTACTATGTACATCCTTTCCATGCGATGACGACAGGGCGGTTGAATTCATTATGCCTTGACGTGATTAGGAGCAAGCGAGCTCAGCTGATAGAAAATATTATTACATTTATTACTGGGTCCAGTGGTACTAGACATTATAAGGAAACTTTCTTTCATCTTGGCGTGTTGCCTTTGAAGAATGCACATACACACAGAAGGAAGTAGACAATTTGGGTCGAGTACCCGTTCGAGTTGACGTACAATATCGGAAAATATGCTGGATTCATTATTCAATTAAATTAGCAGATATATCGGGGGAAGAAACAGGAGACTACACTAGAACCAAGACAGAAATTGTCTGAACATTGTCATTAGATAATTACACAAGTACCGACACAGAATAAAAAATCAAATCTATGACATTATTGTTGCCCTCTTTCAAGCCATGACAACTCAATAGAATAAAAGCAAGCAGTTTCCTTTGCTGTAGATTCAAGCATGAGAATGACTGATAGATAAAAACCCAGAAGGTTTTGGCCCTGAACTCTTTGGTGGTATAGCGATGCCGTCTGGCTTATAATGAACTTAGAATGCATTTAGTAATAAGCACAGGAATACTTAGCCCGTACATTTTAATAAATTCCAAGAAAACAATCTCTTATATGAGAATTCATTTAGTCTAAAACCATTGATCATTTCTTGCTGAAACCTGGAACATTACAATAGTCTTTTTAAAAATGTCAGGAAATTCGAAAAGGTCCTGTTTGTTTAAATCTTTTTTTTCTGGATGCTTTGTTTAAACTTCAGTAGTACTATAAAATGGGAAAAAATAATCTGTCAATAACAAGAGTGAATTATAATTCCATTCCAGAACACTTTTCATAAAGAATGATTTGTTTTTTTAAGTAAGCTGCCAACAGGAACAAGCTGCCAGCTGAACAAGAAAATCCAAACGGCCATATGTTGTGAGAGAGGTGCGCCGAAAGCAAGCAGTATGAGTTAGGTGGGGGGTGGGAGGCAGGGCTACCGAAAATTTCTGAATTTTGACTTTGTAAAAGAGGAATAAATGATGTCAGTGGGGAAGTTACAATTCCAACGCCATATTTTATGGCCCATTCAAAATGAGAAAACTTGAAATAGGTAGGTAGATAGAAATGCTATGTAGGCACGTAGAGAACACTTGAGGTCCACCGAGCTATTTTTATGTAGAATAAATATAAAGAGTTGACTGTTGATTCAGTAAATATGTCCAAAATAACAACAATCAACTTTCCACCTGGCATAGATAAGCAGGTGTCTACTAAAGACTTAAAACTACTC
>JAUYWI010068698.1:0-14670 GCA_034780595.1 Parotoplana pacifica
CACATTGATTGAATATAATTTCGATAATTTTACTATTTTAGAAAGGTGGAACTTCTTTTTGCACTTTAGTGTATATTTCATACATTTATTTATCTCATATAGAAAATCATTTGTTGGTTTATTTAAGTATCACAATTCACTTATTAAAAGAAAATTTAGATATCAAATTCCTTCACAAAATATATAAAGTATGATACAATACATCATTTATAGATTAAACCATAGATATTATATTAGTGTTAGGAGTAGTAAAACTATAAAATATCTATGGATTAAAAAAATTTTCTTTATCAAATTTGACATCAAAATAATAATCATAGATACTGTCTATTTCTATATTATATATAAATTGTGACATTAACAAAATATAAATTGTATTGTTGTTATTATGTATACGTAACTGCCAATTTGTAGGTTGTGATCATGCGTGACTATCCTCATCCGAATATCGTTGATATGTACGGCAGCTACCTAGTCGGTGATGAGCTTTGGGTCACAATGGAATACATGACTGGCGGAGCTTTAACAGATATTGTAACAAAAACCAGGTAGGTATACTTTGGGTAGAATTTCAATTTTCGAAATGTAACGAAACTCAGATATAGCTGTTGGTCAGGGTATTGTTAAGGTTATGTGGTAAACCGACTTCGTAATTTCAAAAAATGTGTTAAAGCTAATTTGAATAATTACTTTACATAATCGAAATATCTGCTACTAACTATAATGATATGAACTTATTTTAATAGATAGATAGTAGTAAAAGTGTGCAATTGATAAAATTATAGTTTTGTTCGAATTGAATTGAATGCATATTGTAGGTATAGGTATCTAATTTTTAACCAAACGTCATACGAACTCTATTCACTCTGAACAATTGGCTTTGAATGATGTCAGAAATCTGTGTTATTATTAAATCTTATGATAAAATATTAACGAATGCACAAGAAGAATTAATCTAGGTACCTACAGGATTTCCTTAATAGATGCCAACGATATAAAATTAAATAGTTAGGACATATTTTATGTTGGATGAATTTGTTATGAATTACATACATACATAGTGTGGTCGATATTTATGGTTACTTTTTAGATTAAACGAGCCCCAAATTGCTTGCATTTGTTCGTCGGTTCTTCGCGCTTTAACCTTTCTGCACTCGCATGGTGTCATTCATCGAGATATTAAATCGGATTCGATACTTTTATCTCACAATGGTCATGTCAAGCTTTCAGACTTTGGTTTCTGTGCTCAGGTAATATTAATTGATAATTTGCCGAAATAGGTATATATGTAGGTGGCTGTGAAATATTAGCATTTGCATATCACATCACCATGGAAACCATTTTTCAAGTGATAAGATGAATGAATTGCATATTATGTAGATTGGGTGGTAGACAAAAAAGTAGTACACTCGAGTTAATCTTTGAAATCTTACAAAACTGAACTGTTGAGCTCAGCAAATTAAATCACAATTCAAATACAAATAATTTGTTGTTGTAGAAAATAATTTATAACTCTTTGACACTGTTTACGTAATCATTTCTGTGTAAAAAATATTTCTAAAAAATTTACTGAATGTATCATTCTTATCCAGCTACTAGTTACCAACAACCCCCTTTGGAGATAATTCTTCTATACCTACGTAGATGTTGCGGTGACCCCCTCGATTTTTTTACTTGCCGTTGGTCGATTGAGCTAAATTTGATAACTGATTTTATAGTTTTTAATTAAAATTATTAAAGCATACATAAATCTTATGCTGCCAACAACTGCAAAAGGTTACATTAATTGAATATCGAATTTGTTGTTAGTTTTATACCTACAAATTATTTGATTTTATGTGAATGTCTTAAATGTAAACGCCATTATTCACTACTACACTGACAATTATCAATAAAAATAGCATCACCTTTCGTGGACCAAATTGCTGGTACATTATAATTATCATTGAAATCAAGATTTTATAAATAGTTTTAATAATTTTTAACATTTAAATTATAACATTTTGGTTTTGAGTTAAAGATTTATTTTATAATTTCTGTATATTCAATACATTGATAAGATTTTCAAAATCTATCGATAATTTATTGAATAAACAGTAATATTTTTTTTGCAAATACTTTCTATAATTGTGCTCACTTCGTACTTATAAATGTCAGATTTTTGTTTGTCTATCGATTTGAATTTGGTATCCACAATTACGTTGCCTTGACACTGGCTTTATTTATCAATGTATGTACCAACTTTTATTCAGACAATTTATTAAAAAATGACAATGAGCCAGGTATCTGATAGCTTCCTATTTATGGTAATTTGGGTTGAAAGGCAATTAAAATAATACCAAAGGTACGTCGGATACTTCCACATTTAAAAAAGAGGGAGATAAGTTTGCGTGTTACCTAATATTAATAAGAGTTTATAGTATTAGCCTGCACCTTTTTATGCTTAAATTCAGAAAAATGAAGTTGCATTCAGAGAAAAAAAATCTCCCAGAAAAGAAACCTCGAGAAGTGACTTTATTTCGGAGAGCAGAGAGAGGTACTCTACATTAAATTGTAGACAACTAGGCACATGTAACTATGGTACATTGTATGGTGATTTTATAACTTAGTATCTACGCATATACAATGCAATACGGAACTTTAGCACGATTTTAAGCTCTAAGCAAATTGTAAACTAATACTGATTGATCTGACATTGTTTTTTTTGTGATCGGTTGGATTAATCACATTATAGGTACTACCAGCTAGTTACTATGAAAAATTATGTAGATTGATGAATATATTAAAACAAAGTTATGTGTCAATAGGCCAGCTCAGTTCTGAGAGTATTGGCGCCTAATATAGAGTTATGTGAAGCTGTCAGACCATCTGATCGATTTCATTGAAACTCTATGGTTGTCTATCTAAAAAGATTTAGAATTCTTTTGTACCAATAGCCGTTTTCTTTACATTCTAGTAGTACCTACCTATTTCGATGATACCAATTACATAATTAAGCTATTTGTGCAATGCCATGCAAAATAATACAAACTCTCTTTTCATGAAATGATAGTTAGGAATGTGATATAGTGATGAAGTTGTGTGAATATTTTTTAAATAATAGTTTTATCAATTTGTTATCATATGTAGGTAGATATTAATCATTTTTGATATTGATTTGTAATTTTGTTTGACCTGTTTTACTTGTATCACTTTTGTTGTATTTTAAGAGTGATAGTTATTTCATTGCGAACATACATATGTACAGTAGAATCCGGCCATAGTGACAATTCGGTTTTAGTAACAAAATGAAATGCACCTTCATACATATACATATACTCGTATAGACTATTCTATGACGAGTTCGGGTTTATTGACATTTTTATTGCACTATGAGATATCACTATTGCCGTACTCTACTGTATATGATTGATGTTCTTGTATACTTTAATGAAAAGCGTACATTACCAAGAAGGTAGGTCAATTTGACACGCGAGCCCAAAAGTATAAAATGTTTTGTTATGATGAACGTAAAGAAAGCCAGTAGAATTAGTATTTTTTCCATGTTGGTGTATGGTATGCGATTTTTCACATGCACCAGAGAGGACATTGGCAGGAAGGTAGTTTTTGGGTATTGTATATGTTTAAAAACATATCTGTAATGTATTTCTGAAAAATAAAAACAGGTATAGGATGTCCAAAAAATTGTATTCATAAAATGCTTTGTGAAATTGGATTCTTATGGAGGTTATAGTATCTTCCTCCATTGAATATAGCACAAAACTTGTTTTATCTAAATCAATAAGTTTACTCAAAGACTTTTTTGCCACCTTATACAATTTCTCTGCGGAGTTAGAGAACTTTTATTGTTTATAGATAGATACAATTTGATACTCTAATATAATGAAAGATAAAACTTTTTTGCTATATCAGTTGGAGCGGTCGACTACCCTGTATATCTTCCTTTTCTTTGTAGTTAAGTACCGAAGTAGCAAAGCGCAAATCGCTGGTGGGCACACCATACTGGATGGCCCCAGAAGTGATATCACGTGATCCCTATGACACCGCGGTCGACATCTGGTCTCTGGGCATTATGATCGTGGAGATGACTGATGGCGAACCGCCATACTTTGACGAACAACCATTGAATGCTATGCGAAAGATTCGAGATTTGCGCCCACCACAGATGAAAAACATGGAAACGGTAAATCTTTTACCAGCTTGCAGTCGCTACAAGCGGGGCTATAAGTGCCTAAGATTTTTGGAATTCATACTTGCCGGGGATGGTTTGGGGCTTGGGCTAAAATTTAACAGAAAAAAATGTTTGAATTAAAAAAGAAAGACTCAGTAATAAGCAGCGTTTCGTTATTGTCATATTAACCTTTCCAAACTATAAAATGTGTCAAGCTACAAATGTTTATATATAACATACAAGATTATAGAGTTACATAATATTTAATATGATTACAGTTCAGCTTCAGTACATCAATAAATACAACACTAGCAGTCTACAAATTGATAAAATGGAATACAAACAAGTTACACAAATAATTTTGTTTTACCGGACTCCTGCTCCAACATCAAAGTCATGTGGATAACAGATATAAGAAATCTTTATTCTTAACTATGCTTAACCGTGCTAAACAAGGTGTCGCCAAAGAAAGTTTCGTTTGAAACATATCAATATGGGGATTGAGATAGGAGCGCGATGACATTATTAGGACCTAAAAATTAAAGTACATATGTCCAGTTTTGCGCTCCGATTTTTTAGACATAAAAATGATAATCAATAGTTTTTGGAGACAATAAATGTTTTTGCAAGCATAAATCGATAATCAATATTGTTTGGAAAATATTCTCGTTTTAGTGATACCTACACCAAATCTGAAGTCAATTAGACAAGACCTAATGACATCATCGGCCCCTATATTGATTTTTTCATTTTGTGTCAACGAATCTTTCCAAGCCATCAATGACACGTATGAAATCCAAAAGTTTTAGGCACTTATGACCTGCATAAGTTTGTTCAAGACTATTTAAAGCATTCATTTAGACAGAGACTACCGAAAAAGTGTTCATAAAGTTTTAGCATAAGAAATTCAAAATAAACTTTAGAAAGAATTCAAACAGCTATTCAATTTTGGTGATTGTTGTCTTTACTAGAAGTAGGTAATTGGGTCTTAGTACATACCTATACAATCTTGAATAAAAGATTTATTTAAAATATGAATATATGGTAAATTTTATTTCAATATTATTGTGTTGTTTGCTAGCTTTGTGGAATACACTTTTGAAAATAAAAGTAACGATTTCCAATTTGTTTATTTCAAATTTTTGTAAATATGACATTGTAAAATATTATGGGGATAACGAATGACTTCAGCTTCAGAGCAAAACAAATCAAAACTGTCCTATTCTGGAAATTTAATGAAACGAATTGCTGATCATTTGTAAATTTCAGAATCTTTATTTATGGATTATTAGTTTACCAATTAGAACAAATAATATTTGCGTAAAAATTAAATATATTTTGAATAACAATTCTTTCAGTTGGAATTAAAGAACTACTCTACAAACAGTCAAACTGAATTATTAATTTTATCTAACAACCTTTTCATAAATGCGTTGGGTTTTAATCAATGACATTCTTGATTTTTAATTGTACATTTGTTAAAAACAGTACCCTCACTGTGAAAATAATATAAAAAAAACCACAATGTTTATTTGGAGAAAAATTATAAAACAAAACTAGACACCGAGCTTTCGAACCTCTTGGTTAATAATCATGGTACAAAGTAAAGTTAAACAAACAAAGATAAATGGCTAAGAAACAGAGTGGGCAGCAAAAGTTACCTAATATTTATAGATTGGATAATATTATTGAACAAACCATTAGTTAAGTTCAGAGAGTTTTGATTACGTTTAATAAAAGCAGGCGAGTTTTAGAATCTGCTTTTATTAAACGTAATCAAAATTCTCTGAACTTAACTAATGGTTTCTTCAATAAAATGTACACCTCTCTTGCTAACAATATTATCCAATCTATAAATATTAGGTAACATTTGCTGTCCACTGTGTGCTTCTTAGCCATTTATCTTGGTTTGTTTAACTTTACTTTGTACCATGATTATTAACCAAGAGGTTCGACGGCTCGGGGTCTAGTTTTTTTAAATATTCTCCAAATAAACATTGTTTTTTTTAAATTTATTTTTCAATTGTAAAGTTGGTAAGCTAAATTATGTGATTAAAGAAAATTCCATAAAATTGTCAAAATTGTCTTGAATCTGAGGCTATTTGGATGAATTATCCTTTTAGTACGTTGCACCATATTTAAAAAACGAAAACTAGGAACCATTTTGCTAGGTGGATTTCAAAAACTTCTATCCATAGGTACAGTAGTAAGAATTTTAATCAACAAACATATTCCCAGGTTATCAGGAATCTTAAAAAAATACTGCGGTAATCTAACAGACTGTAGTCGGCCTATTAGGTTTATAACAAGAAGTTCTTCTTAGTTAGTTTATCTTTTGGACTTTTAATAAAAAACCCTTTTGTCAGATCCATAGTATAGTTCACTCCAGTGTTAAAACGTTGAACTGCTGGAGGCTAGGTATTGGTGGAGCATGTTGTACTTGCATATAACTATGTTGAATCTACAGATTTAGGTAGTTAAATGCCTCTATTAGATGTTTTATTTTACCATTTACAATCTTTGTCGGTACAATAAAAATAATGCTGAATATTTAATTAGAACATATTGATAATTTATAGAATTTGTAAAATGCGATATTTTATTTCATGCCTCTTTTGGCACGTTTATTTTTCAAAAATGTGGCATCATTACCATTAAGTAATATGTGAAACATTTTTTAATGTTTGAATTAAAAAAGAAAGACTCAATAATAAGCAACGTTTCGTTATTGTCATATTAACCTTTTTAAGCTATAAAATGTGTCAAGCTACAAATGTTTATATACAACATACAAGATTATAGAGTTACATAATATTTAATATGATTACCGTTCAGCTTCAGTAGATCAATAAATACAACACTATCAGTCTACAAATTGATAAAATGAAATACAAAGAAGTTACACAAATAATTTTGTTTTACCGGACTCCTGCTCCAATCTCAAAGTCATGTGGATAACAGATATAAGAAATCTTTATTCTTAACTATGCTTAACTGTGCTAAATAGTTGTCACCAAAGAAAGTTTCGATAAAGAATGTGAATACCTCAAAACTGTCTTCCTAAAGCTCAAGTATCCCTCTTCTATTTGAAATCGAATTATTCATAACTTTTCAATCAGTGTCACAAAAACAATAGAAATTGACAACACAGTACGTATAATACTATCATTCAAATCTCACAAAGATCAGCAGATATGGTAAAAAAGCAAACACCTAACTTGACTATCCAGTCAATTTTTACGTCCAAGATTGAATAAAACCTCAAGACTAAAGAAAAGAAGCCAGCTCTTGGCTCAACTCATAGCGTTGTTTACAAATTCCAATGCAGCAGGTGCGATGTCCGCTATATCGGCTACACATGTCGACACTTCACCACAGCATTGAGGAACAAGAATTCAAGTATTGGCGATCATCTCTAAGGTCACGATGCAAACTTAAAGGATAATATTAATGATTATTTTAGTGTTATTAGTAAATGTACTTCTAGTTTGATATACGAAATGATTTACCTATATACATAAATTAAAACCATCTATAAATAAACAAAGTGACTCGGTTAGGGCAAAATTATTTTTGTAACTTGTTTGTTTATTAATCACTTTCTATTTCATTTTATCAAATTGTAGACTCCTATTGAACAGATATTATATAACTCTATAATCTTGTATGTTGTATACAAACATTTGTAGACCTAATATTTCTCACTTTATAGCTTGAAACTGTTATAATGACAATACGAAACGTTGCTTGTTTACTCAATCTTTTTTTAATTCAAAAATTACCTTCTAAACTACATAATCCGACTATTTTTAAATAGTTAATTTAAAATTGATCATGATTTGCACGTAAATTATATTTTACAAATTATTGTAAACATAGATGTTTGTTGAAGTGTATTAACAAGGATTGTATCTATATGACTGTAATTATTCTTTTTCTAGTATAAAATTGAATGTTGTTCTTCAAAACAAAATATTCCGTTTTTCAATCAGGTTTGTTCTAAATAGGTTCTTAACATTTTATGACCCTAAATATGTACATAATATGTCATTCTACTTAGTTAAGTAGTAGTATTTAGCTTTGAGTCATTTTAATATTTTAAAGGTGTTTTATTTTTCAGCAGGACTAATGTTTGATAAATGTTACTATTGAATTTCAACATAGTTTATTTTTATACTTTGTATTCAAATTATAATTACCAAAAGTAAACATTTTTTATATGATTTTGAAGATAAACAAGTGTGCTACAACTACTGTATCATAATATAGGTAGGTATCTAATAATATTTCCTAATAGACATGCTAATAGAGATTTTGCTTTCTATATAGCTTATTTTCTTATCTTTTTGATTTATGTTCTGACATAGATTATCACCTTGTTGTATTATGTTAGTTACCGATTATTTATTTCATTTTAACACCTCGCTATTTTTAAACAACACCTGTAATTCATTTGTATATATTTTAGGTGTCTCCCGAGCTCCAAAATTTCATCGAACGAATGTTAGTACGTCGAACCTCTCATAGAGATAGAGCAACTGGTAAAGAACTTCTCAAGCATTCGTTTCTGAATGCAGCAGGCCCTCCTTCCTGTCTCCTTCCATTACTATCTCGATCGAAAATGAAAGAAGAACCGAAAATGAACATTGAAACCAATAATGGTCATTTTCAGGATGGCTACCATCAGAACAATCAACAGATTGACTATTCTCCTTCTGAATCGCAGATTCAACAACACTTTCAGTATTCCCAGCCTCAGCATAAACAATTTCAGGAATCTCCGGACACGTCACCGGGTTCATTTGCACCACAGTATGGGCAGAAAAATGCGTTTGATCCTCGCAATTATCATACCGCCCGTGTCAATAACTCTACCGTTCATACTCCAAAAGAGGTGAAAGAAAGACTGTTTATTAAAAATCCAGCTATGAATCATCCGAGATCTCGACACGATTCCGATTCCTCTCAGCAGCGCTTTAATTCACAACAAAAGTCAAGAAATCTCAGTCAAGAGAAGCCTGTTGGTGTTGAGAAAGCCAACTTCCATAGCTATTCGCAACCCCATTCGCCGTCCTATTCAGACAGATCCAGTAGCAATTCTGGCTATCACTATTCACCATCTGACCAGCAGTTTGACTATTATGGTGAGATTAAATATTCGGAAATGTCATCATCATCTCCACCACAACATGGACAGTATCATTCTTCATCCTCTAAGTCGATTAATAATTCAGAATCATCACTATATCAGAATTTACCTGTAAACCATGAACATGGATCATTTAACAAGCAAACTCATCGTTTTTAATAGCAGGTGTTAATCTTTAATATTTTTATCATTGCATTTTATAATTTATTTTAATTACCTACCTCTCTGTATTTGATATTATCAGAATTGACCGTATTATATTTTTTAGTTAGATACTCGATGTTTATATAAATTAATACTGTACCTATGTAAAGTGGGTTTATTTGACAAAAAGTACCTATGAGTTTTGGTGTCTGAATCTGAAGTTGGTAAATGTATCAGCAAAAAACTGTAATTTGATATTTTATTAGTTTTTAGTTGTAACAGTTGTCCGTTTTAATCTTGCAAATATGCTGCTACTGAAATTAGTGGTTATAAAAATATTCATTACTATTGTTTATTTGTATTTTAGCTAATTATCATTAGGCAAAATAGGAAAATCCATATGATAATCTGATGTATAATTCTTCATCAAATTTTCTGAACGAAGATCAATAAATCAATATAGGTATGTATTTATAGAAAGTTAATTTTGATTAATAATAAGGAAACAATAGGAAAATGATTGTCACTAAGCAATTTCTATTAAAGATACAATACCTACAGGATTTATTGAAAACAGTATTAAACACTAGTAGATAGGTACATGATAGTCTACAGGTCATTGTTTTTTTTCATAGAGTACGGCACAATAATTCTCAGAAGGATATTCTAAAGCTTTCACTCATATCTTTCTAGGTTATACAGTTTAGAAGAAAATTTAACTTACTATTAGTTAAATTTCATTTCATTTATTGTCTTCTGGGCATTCAACATGCCACATATTTTATATCCAGAGTATTACAACATATTCACATGATACAAAAAGTAAACCCAAGCTTTATCATCAGAGAATTATCTACGACGGTAGACCGAATATGTTCCTGTGCTAACATATGAAGATATTTTTATCAATGGCCTTCCGGTTACATTCAGGAATACAGTCGGCCACCAAACAAATGGAGTTTGCTTACATTATCTTCAATATTCTTTATCTCATAATAAATTGATTTTGGATCTACCAAACTGTAAAAACAATGCCTATATTTAAATGTATATTACTATTGTACATCACTTTGGCAAACAAGATTATTCCAGGCTATTTACCTAATAAAATGTTTTCTCGTGGTTTAAATTACTTTGAACTCAGCATTTTGCTGGGTCTGAGTAGCAAAGTATGGTACATATAAGCCGGTCTTATTCAATGCACATAGCTTCCTTAGTCATGTATTATCAAAGATTTGACGTAAGTCTTTGTATATTACCTATTTTGTGGAATCTAAATGTAACATTCAGAAAAACTTTTACCTATAGTTTAGAAGTGGGTCCTTCCTACATTTTTTGCATTCACATGTCTTTTAGTTAATCATGTAAATTCCTCTCAACTCCTGTTTGTTATTGATTGAAAAAATGTATTTACATTAGAAAACAGGGACTCTCCAACATTATCACAACACTACTTTCATTGACATTTCAGAACATGGACCCCCAACACTATCACACACACACACACACACACATCAGAAAAGGGATACCTCAATACTACCACACACACTACATTTTAAAAAGGAACCCCTCAACACCATCACATACATTATCAGAAAAGGATCCCTCAACACTACCACACACATCAGAAAAGGGATCCCTCAACACTACCACATACATGATCAGAAAAGTATCCCTCAACACTACCACACACATTATCGGAAAAGGATCCCTCAACACTACAACATACATTATCAGAAAAGGGATACTTCAATATTACCAGACACACATAACAGGGACCCCCCAACACCACATTCAGTGACATTTTATTTTGAAAACAGAGACCACGAAAGCCCTTCAACACCCAACTTACTTTTAGATAGTTTGTTTAAGATCTTTTTTTATAAAAATGATATTGTTTATGTAATAGTAAAATATTTATTTCTCTCCTACCTATTTTACACTTGTTTACTTTGTCTTCTTCAATCAAAAATAATTAAAATGTCTGAAAATGACAAAAGAAGCCATTTTTACTGTAATTTTGTTGTCTTCAGTTCACTCAACTCAATTTCTGGCCAGAAACAATACATAGAAAGTTTGACTACAATAGGTATGCTTCATTGGGTGAGTTTACCTGGGTATGTTTGGGATTAACATCGGTGCTGGTATTACTGTAAATTTTTAGGTACTAGGACTAAATGCACTTGGAAGATAAATACCAATTGATGTGAAATTTTGTACAAAAGGTCATTTGTAAGTCCAGTTTAGACCAAATTGCAACTCCATTGAAATGCCATTTTCCACTCTTTAATGCTAAATCGTTACAATAACACCAACTTACACTGGTGTTAGTCCACAAACACAAATGCATGCCAATAAATTGGCTGCTATAATGGGGTTTCAATTTCTGACCAGTTTCTAAGGCAAGCAATCCCTATATTATTTCACAAAATTACAATTTATGACATATTATATGAATATTGCCATGTTTCTAGGTATTTATCCTACATATGTATGTAGAATTCCAAATGTGATTTTGTGGATCTCCCCCTCCCCCCCCCCCACACTAGAACAGACGATGTGAGAACACTAAAACCATCAAATTTGTGCTTTAGATAGAGAAATATTGTAACATTTTCCTTAAACTTTGTCTTCACATCAGAACTTGGGAGTGTAAACAAAAAGGAATTTAAATATAAAAATTATTTCTCATATTTACAAACTATCACAAATATTTCTAAATGCATTTTTTTAAATACAAAAACACTATTGGAATGGGTTTTCATTTGGAAATATTAGTTAAGATTTAATTATTAGCATAGTTTATCCATGAATTGTATTCAATTGAAGATTGACATATGTTAATATTGTGTTCTTTATACCCACTTTTATCTACTACACACATATCAAGAACGTTATAAATTATTTTGAACTTATTTTAAATACTAATTGTATGTACCCTTATTATACTATTTGTTGAACCAACAATTTCTTTTTAAATAAACATCTTTTATAGACTTGTTTGCACTTATTCCCTATTTATTGTGTAAATTGTAAAGGCTTGCTACTTTTATCAAATTTGTCAGAGGTAATTAGTGCCTCATTGCGCCGCGGGGCGAGGTTGGGAGCTACCCTCCTAAACAATTATGACATCGATAAATGATACTTAAATTTGTTGCATCAATATTTTTGTGAAATTTGTATAATTACTCTGTAGTATGATAAATCGCTGGAATTCTTTAAAAAAATCGATATATGTTTTGTCAGGGCTACCAAATAGTAACTAATCCTACTAATAGTTGGCTTATCAGAGGGCCAGCCTATGACCTCAAAGAGATCAGAACTACACATTTGAAACCAAATTTCAGTAGGTGCATTGATGCCAGAAGTGTTTTGAGCAATCTGTGAGTCCATATCAGCTCCCTGGAGACCGCCGCGAAGCATCAATAATATTTGCTAATTTTCTAATAAAATATGTATCTGAATGATCTGTTTTATTTCATGTTATTCACAATTTTTTCTCCAACAAACATGAAACATAGTTTGTAAAATCCTAAGCGAACGTAACTCACTACATTACAGAGACAATATCCACCTTTTAATAAATTTATGATGATACACCAAAAATTCCTACTGCTCATATGTTCCTAATATAACATCAAAATTAAATTAGCAAAATTAACAGACATTTAGAAGTCAATAAAAATACACAGGTAATGCTCATAAGCTTAGTAACATGGTATCAAAATATATTAAAAATCAATAACATGAGTAAAAGGTCCATTAGTAACAGTAGATAACACTTGTCTATTCCCGTAGGTCCCACATTCGACTTTACAATGAGAATTATTCCACAAAGCAATCTGTTTTAATGCCTCTCTGCAGCCATCTACAAAACGATTGTAGAATTCTTCACCCGATGCTTTATCTATTGCCGTATGATATTGATACTGCCGTCCTTTCAATTTGCCCGCTAAACAAAACTGGGGAATTATCAACAGATCACCGGGTAGCTCGCCAATATTTACCGGTTTACTGCTTTGTTCAGATTCACATTGTCGCACGGAGCACACCGTCCTTATAATCTTATCTACGACTTCTAGCTGTGCACCTTTATAGAAACATATGAAGACAACCAGGCCTCTTTGAATGGACACAAATTCTGCATCTGACACGCCTGTTGCTGCAGGTTTGACTTGGAGTTGAGCTGATTCACATCGCTGGAGGACAATACGACCATTCACTGCTTCAGCATCCTCACTCATTCTATAAAATATAAAACATGAAAATTATGTATCCTCTGTAAATAATATTCGAAGAAAAATGAATTGGTATCAAATGTAGGTTTTTGCAACAACAACAACAACAACAACAAAAATCAATACTGAAAAGTTACATAATAATAGAAAAAATAGTCTATTGCTTTCTTTAAAAACTTCCAGTAGTTTGAATTGTTGTTGTTTAAACCTTCATTGCCCATGGGTCCTTTAGTCCTTTATCAGGCTTGGGATCATGACTCCAAATAACAAAGCATACCATGGACTAATTTAGAAAGATTCATCAATGAGGGGGGGGGATATCCCCCATGATGAAAATCTAAAATAGATTGAAAATGAAGCATCCGATTAGAATGAAATTTGGCACTGATGCACTAAATTTTCTTGCACATTATTTGATGAAAAAACATTTTTTACATCTGAAACCCCGCTCTCGCCCAAGGTCACCTTACAGCCCTCAGAAATTGGGTCAAAATGTACCTTTTTTGAAAAAAGATTCTGAAGTCAAATATATATATATATATTCTACGAGGGGTGTCCCAAAATACAAATGCCATAACAGTTTCAGGTTGATCAAATTTGTAATAATTATCTGTAGGTGGTAAGTAATAAGAATATAATATTTTCATGAAAAACTATTTATTAATAAAACAAAGTTACATAAATTTAAAAATCTCTATGAAATTTGATAAACAATGACTAAATTTTCCTTCAAAAGTTGATGCAGATCATCCGTGACTTTTTCTATATGTTCCCCCCTATGTATTTATGTGAATGCATTTTGTCCCTGAACCAGTATGGCTTTGATTCTTCAACTCTTGCCGTGATCTTTAAGGAATGACTTGAAAGATCAGGACTGTATGAAGGGTGGGGAAGTTGACCCCAATCGAATGTTCGAAGTTGATTCTGAGTCACCTGGGCTGTCTGGGGTCTTGCAGTGTCCATGCAGG
>JAUYWI010068709.1:0-14668 GCA_034780595.1 Parotoplana pacifica
TGTCAAAATGACCACAACAAAATTTTATGAAAAGTCAAAAAGTTTCAATTAAATATTTTCAAAAATATAAATATGTTTACCAAACACATGTCTAGTGTGCCGCTGCGGCACAGGGTAGGATAAATAGGGTTAATGCCATGACGGTTTGAGGTCTTACCAATATGTCCGTGGATGCGAGGAGTCAGCCCGTGATTTATGGATGCTTTTTTATATAGTTTAATAGCTTTGGCTGATCCTTTAATTTAGTGTAGTTTCTGTTAACCTTTTACAAATTAATAACTTTCATGAATATTAAAATAACCTACAGGTGGTCACTAAAACAATTATTTAGTCTATGATTAGAATAAAAATGGTCCTGTTTTTTTCATAAACTAATAATCCTAAACTTGTCACGTTAAATTGTTTTAAAGTTTAACCAATATTACATAAACTTGGCGTATGATAACTAATGATTTGGTATATTTACAGGTGTGTATCTATTGCATGGTGTAGGTTTACAATGCAAAAACCAGTTTATTTTGTGCACAATGAAAAATAAGTGTACATATAGAAAGTTAAATTATCAATTAAGTTTACGAAGTTTCATTAATGATTTGAAAACATGTAGAAGATTAGGCAAAGTAATGTTGTGATCTATAATTGTTTGCTCAATAACCTTAATGCTTTCTAACAAGAGCACATTGGTAAAAAGAACACATATATTTGTTTGACATGTTTTTCTCTCTGATGATGTCAAAACTTAAAAAGTGGCTCTTTAGCTGAAGTTACACAATGTTTTGCACAGGTTTGAAAAAATGTACATAACCACTGAGTCAGATTCTGCCCTGCACTGCCTACGATTGAGAGAATTGACCTCATGGGCAACCATCTTTGAAAGATGCAACATTTTATTCCCAAAGTATAGCCACGTTTTCTAGACCAGATAGTTGATAATTTAAAAAATTAAAAATTAAAAGATTGTTCATGAATGAGTCAGACAAGCTGCTGACCCGAGTCACAACATTGTGGTTTTGGGCCCTTGTATTGAATCACCTAGATTTGGCTGACTTTAGATATGTTAATTGCATACATAATCTAGGAAAATACTAACATTTTGTCCATAGACTTGTTTAATGAGCGAATCTGATTTACTTGAGTATTCTTGCTAAATTCGATGGGTTCTAACCTTTATTAAAGGAGACGATTACAGTTTTTATTGGAACCACAAAATGCATTCAGCACAATATAGTTTTTACGATGGAAGGAGAAGTCAATGACTAGCTACCATTTTTAGATATTCTTTTTAATGTGGACTTACTGAAGGATTATGTTTCAGGGTATACAAATCCTACATAGCCTTACCTACTTTAATTCAGCTCTATTTTGCTGTATATGTTATGTTTCTATTGATTGATTAAATCTGCTATATAATGCATGGAATTGTTTTATATTGTACACTTTGATGAAGATATCCAAACATTGTGTCAATTTTATCATTACTAAATAAAATGTGATTTCACATTGTCTATTTTTTAAAGATAGTTAGCTCTATCAAAAATAATTGAGAAAATATGCAAAAATAAAAGATATGGCTTTTAGGTTGATGACGTTCTAAATATATCTTTTTAATTACCTACTTAAATCAGTAGCAATGTAAGTTGCTACTAGGTATAACGGGTGTGGTTTGTAGGAAACACAGAGATCAACCTGCAGAATGAACTACATGTAGAATTGTTTAAAATGGTCGATTTTTGATCCCTTGTTAAAAGGTGAAATGGTTTCATGACTTTACATTGTTCAGGCTCCGATGCAAAGAGTTGAGAAGCTACATATATTGAATATTCCAGAGTAGCTTATGATGGAGCAGAGTACCTAAGTGTATGAACATATGAATAAGACTTTTTTGAAGAGAACAAAGCACAAGTAAATTTGGAACCGCTTTAGCAATGTCTTCCACAGGGAGTGGTAGTCAGTTTCCCCCTACTTTTCTTGATCCCAATGAATGACTTAAATTATCACGAGATTGAGACAATTGAGCATTATGGTTTCAATTGGGATAATCTTAAAAAGACGGCAGAAAGAGACCAGAAAAATTAAGTTACGGCAGAGGAACACAAAATTCAGCAGTATGAATTTTATTTTTTTATGTTAATTAGCTCTGTATGTATTTTGATAAATTAAGAAAGAATTAAAGAAAGAAATTGTATAAACAGATCGTCGACATAAAAAATAAAATTTAAAATGTCAGCTGAGCCTGGATTTATCTCCAATACCATTTAATCCCAAAGTCAGATTGCATTACCGTGTTTGTTAATAAATAAATGGACAGAGATCCAGATAACCCGCTATTACTTTAAACAATTATATTTACGAAATTATTGGTGGCTCCAAATCAGCATCGATGGATCAACTGCTAGCAGAGAAGCAAAGTAGTATACTCATATCAACTTGCACTCTAAATTCGAGTCATTGCTTTTTCGATATTAATGGAGATGTGCCAATTAAAAATTCTGAAATATTTTGATGTCTAGCTTTTTTTATATATGATTACAAATATTTCACCTATTATTTTAGTCGACTAATATTTTTGTCGACTAAAACTTATCCCCATAAGCTGATGAGTACACATAAGAATATCATTGAACTCTAAAGTGTCTAAAATAAACTCTAAAATTATAGTACCTAAAAATATGGACAGGTATAACTTCTCTCTTGGCTACGGGAATGTACGTATCGGATGAACTATTTGCTGACCTGTTTTCTGAACTTAGCTTTATCAAACAAACCTTAAAGACTAAATATTTTATTCTAACAAATCTAGACACAACGTTTAATTAGTAAAATTTTCTAACTGCTTTTTGGTTTAGCTCCAGCATGCTCCAAAACATTCAAATTTAATGGAAGTCAACCAGTGGTTTTGACCTCTCCAAATTATCCAGATGTTTATCTCGATGGCTTTTTGTGTCGCTACCATCTGGTTGTCCCAGCAGGCTACGAAGCTCTAATCACCTTTCACGGCAATTTCAGCATATTTTATCCACATCCTAACTCTTGTAGCGATTATCTTTCTTTTCGTAAGTCATCATTCTCAAGGTTTATATGACAATTTTTTCTATGTAGACCTTTGGACTTGTAGTCACGTAATCGTAAATGTTTGCTTTCTATTTCTTTAGCTGATTATGGTAGCGTGTGTGAAAAACCAGCGCAACCACTTTATTTTCGAAGACATTTTTATTTTTCGTTTCAATCAGACCGTAATGAAAGTGCAGTTGGTTACAATATGACAATAAATATTGGTGAGTTTATAATAATGCGCTTAATTTTGTAAGACGAATTCTTTATTAGTTAGTAGGAACACTGAAATTTATGCGTCATAATCAAATCTAATTTCAATTATGCTGTCAGCTCCCTCAGCTTAACCTTGCTAATGGGCTACATAACAAATTAAAATGTGACTTTATATTGATGCCATTTGTTCGGCCTACGTGTACCAAATTTTCTCAAAATCGGTCTGGTTGTTTTAGAAAGCCATCAGCAATTAATTTTGAATGTTTTTTTCGTTTATAGATATAGCATATTAGAAAATATCAATAAATGTCCGAAAACAAATATTTGGGTAACTAAGAATCATAATTAAATATATTGGACATCTACAAGTAATTTCTATAAATAGCATTTTATAAATTTGTGTGATTGTTTGCTATAATAGTTTAAAATCCAATTTCTTTAAACACGCAATAACATTCATATCTAGTGATGATAACTAACAGTAATAATTAAGGTTTAACGTGACCAAATAAACACGAATCATAGTTATGTATATAAAGAGCCTGTGCCCACGCTATTTAGTTGTCGATAATAACATTTCATAATTAGAACGTTCATTAAAGAAAAGTTTATTTATGATGCTACCTAAGGTTTGAAGTGGCTAAATACCAATAACATTGCTCCAAGATGCCTAAAGATGGTTGGCTCTGTCAAAACAAATGTCAAAATAAATGACATGAAATTTTGCTTAGTAATAGCTGCTAGATTTGCTCTAAATAACTAAGATATTTCAGTATATAGATTAATTTATTTTAGAGATGACTAGATGAAAAATCATAGGTTATTGTTGATATATTTCATTGACATTTTTGAATGGTTCATTTATCATGCATTTACAATAGATTGACAATAGTAGTGGTGTTAGCAGACATGCGTGTATTACGGTCAGTCCAATCTCCACTGCACCTGATTTATTATTTTCAATTCATACGTTTGTTTTGTTTTTGATGTAAAGGTTTTTAATGAGACTTTCCGGTCATTTCCTAATCTTTAAAGTATTTCCTCTGAGTATTTTTCAAATCACTTTGTCAGATATTTTTTTAAAGTCTGTGAAGCGTATGTTTAGATCATTATTGTTGTCTATGATTGTTTGCATTGGTCGTAATACACTTGATTTTATGATACTTTAATTCCATTCTTCTTTTGATTTCCATATCATAAACTGTTTTCTCACTTTGCATTGAAGCCTATGTTCAGGCTTCGATTCTCAGTAAGTGTCAAGTAGTTTAGAAGATACAGATATTGATTCTCTAGAGTAATTCTCTATAGAACAATGCACAAGTTAATTTGGATATTGATACTAGCAAATGGAAATGGCTTTTGCTATGTCTTTCACAGGGGAGTGGTGGTCAGATTTTCCTTCCTTTTCTTGATCTCTATGAATGACTGAAATTATCAGCAGATTGGATTCTGGTTCATATTCATTTTGGATTACTGGTTTCAATTTGGATGATCTCAACAGCTTGTAGAAAGAGCTCAGAAAAACTAAACAAATGGCAGATTCAATAGTATGAATTTTATGAACTCTCTAAAATTTTTGTTAGATGAATTCTATATTATCAAACAAAGAAATTGAATAGAAAGCTTGTCAACATATTATATTTTAAAAATTCTGTCTCAGCCTGGATTTGATTCCCCAGCCAGACAGCTATTATGTATATATTGGTAGAGTTCTTTAAACAATAGCTATTTTGCAATTATTGGTTGTACCAAATCACCAACGATGAATCGATTGCTAAGGCTTTCGTTACTGCAGCTTCCATCCGATGTTATAATTGGTGCAAGGTATTTGAAGGTTTTGACTTATTAAATTTCTAATAATGGACATTGGATCCAGGCTATTTTCTCTTTATGTTTATATTTTCAATTTAAGCTGTCCGCAAGGTTATGTAGTGCTTCTTCTGAGTCTGCTACCATTGCTTGAATTGCACTTCGTTAATTATTTCTGGGGCTGTTGTCGCTCCATATTGTATGTGGTCGACTGCTTCTCTCACCATACGTTCTGTGTATAGTGAGAATGACAGCGGTGATAGTGGGCATCCTTTGCTTAGTACATACAAATATGGACCTTACGGAAATGAAGAGTGCGTTGCACACGTCGCACTCTTCTCCTGGCTACTGGGCTGTGCGTATTATATGAACAGTTTGCTATACGACAATCAAGATTTGAGACATGTCATAAATTATCTATTTGTTCCTTTTTAAGTTTTAATAATTTACTTTAGTTTTAAGAATCTTGTAGTTCATACTAATGAGTTGATGTATGAGAATCCATGTTTGACATCTGAATTTCCATGGTAAATGGAAATAGCTGCTTTCACTAATTTTGAAAGTGTAGGATACTTTGGTAATCCATCAGCACTCTTTAACTCAAATACCTGTGTCCAATATAGGAATGATATATTGACAATTGTATATACATACATACAACCCCTTTCAAAAGTAACTGTAACAGTTTTTAGAATACATTTCTTAAACATTTTTGATAAGCTTCTGATGAAATATTCTTATGCTTTAAAAATAATACCAAATACTCTCCGATTATATGGACTAAATCGACTATTAAATCAGCATTCTATCTCAATTAGTTTTTTAGTTACAGCCATTTAAAGTTCATTAGTGGACATACTTTCGGATTTACCTTTTTATACTGTTACGGTCAACCCCTTTCAAAAGTAACCGTAGAAGTATAAAAAAGTGAATACAAGTCAGCAAAATATTGTTTTTAAACAACTTCCACAATTTTATTGTGCATCTATATTTTTTATATAATATAGATTGACAAGCAAAACTGCACTAATGGAGAGAATTGGGGTGCCTTGTTATCCACTACTGCAAGAAGATATCATTTCCTCTATTTTTGAGAGGCAGCCGTCACATGCCTGTTAAAGAAAATAACCTTCATAAACTTCAATATAAACAATAGTATTCATTTTTTACAAATTCATCAAATTATAGAAATAAAATTAGCTAGAGTTGGCTATCAATCGGCGAACAGTTAAACGTGAGAAAACTCTCGTACTAAAATAAAATAATGGGAATGGCTTTGATGAATTTGATTCACCCAATTATTCAGTGTGGTCAATAATGATTGAAACAAAGAGCTAGAACTATTGTTAGGGCTTGTAATTAGATTTAAATATATTTTATCAAAATAGTGTGATCCATTCACAGCGTACTTAAATGAATTGATAACTAACAAAATTCTAATCACGATTTTGTTAAACTTATGAACACTGATACAGCAACAGCAGATGCTGTACGATAGGTGCGTATTTAGTGTACTTCAATAAATATTGTCACTTCGATATTTTGCTGTACCATATGAAAAATGCTTTAAAGCATCTCTGTGATCCGTCATGCTGTACAGCAGAAGTATGAACTTAACTTTATCAAGGAACCTTAGATACTTAACAATTTGTTCTAATAAAACTAGGCAGTAGGTTTAATATTTTTTAAATTCTCTATTGTTTCCGTTTTAGCTCCAAAATGCTCCAAAACATTCGAACTTAATGAAAGTCAAGCAGTAGTTGTGTTCTCTCCCAATTATCCAGCTGATTATCCCGATGGCTTTTTATGTTATTACCATCTGATTGTTCCAGCACTCTACCGAGCTGTCATAACCTTTGACAGAAATTTTGCAATAGAAGCAAATGAAGCGTCGCCTGGCAATTGTTCCGATTATCTTTTTTTTCGTAAGTCTCCCTCTCAAGATTTATATGAAAAATTGCTATTTGGTCTTTTAGTGAAGTAATCGGAAATATTTGTTTTCTATCTGTATAGCACATCGTGGTAAACTGTGTGAAAGACCAGCGAGTCCAATGTATATGCCCTCTGGAAATACTTCGTTTTCGTTTCTTACAGACTATTCTACAACAAGAGCTGGTTTTAATATGACTATACAAATTAGTGAGTTTGTAATGTTGTGCTTATTTTTAAAGACGAATTCTTTTTTAGTAAGAAGGTATGATAAATGCCATTAAGCTTTTCAGCATAAATCTCTTAATGTATTACACTTTCCATATCAAAATCTACTGAAATTATACATCATTGTTAATCTAATGCAATTTAATTAGGCTCCCTGAGCTCAGGCCTGCTTAATGGGCTACATAAAAAAATCAAATCTGCCTTTATATGTATGCCATTTGGTCGGCAAGTAGCTTTGGAAAGCAAACATAAATTAATTTTAAATATTCTTTTTGTTATTAGGTAGAGCATATTAGAAAATATAAGTTTAACATAGTCAATATATATCGGAATATAAATATTTTAAATTCAAATATTTGAGTACCTAAGAAACAACATTAAAGATATTGGACATCTACAAGTAATTTCTACAAATAGCATTTGATACAATTTTGACTTTGTTAGCGCTAATATTTTAAAATACCATTTATTTAAAAACGCAATAACACTCATATCTAGTGATAACAAGCAATAATGACTAAGGTTTGATGTGGCCAAATAACCATAAATCATAGTTCTGTTTGATAATATATTGTTGCTATGCCGTATCTTTGTCCCTAATAACATTTGCTAAGTAGAAAGCTGATTATAGAAAAGTTAATACATGATGTTGAGAAATACCATAAGATTGATCACAGAGGGCTACAAATGATTAGCTCTACCAAATCAAATAACAAAAATACATGACATAAATGAAATTAAATATTGGTCAGCTATGGCTTTTAGGTTGATGTGGCTATAAATAGTTAATATTAAGTAACTAAGATATTTCAGTTAGATGACCGTCATAGAGAAAAGGACCCATTGCACTAATTTTTTTGACTGTCCATACCAATTGCAATTTTGGTGTTTGTAGGACCATGTAGAAGGTGGACCACCCTTATTACAATGGTTACAATGTCTCAGGACAGAAATTATCCTTAGAGAGTCCTGTAGTACACTAGGGCCTGACTTTTTCATAGACATTCCACTGACGTTGATGTGATAGTCCCTCAGGCACTTTTGATGATGGGAGAGTGAATGGTCTCAATTGTGCAGGTGTATTCATTGATATTTATCAAATTGTTTGCTCATGACGTGTACGGCGAAATATATTTTGATACCTGTGAATCAGAGTGGAATTTGGTTGCACCTGCTCTCAATGAGGACATACATAATGAACTATTTCCAAATCTGTAAAATGCAAGATTGCCTAACTGGAATTCAATTGTTATCTGTAGAATGTGTTATATAGCCACGTTGACACACATTTTTGTCATATCTGATGGCAGTTTTATTACTTTCTCGTTTTTACAGTCCGGCATGCAACTATGTAAAGGAATTGCAATTTGCAGCAATATTTTGAATATGTTCTGCATTAATGCCATGACGGTTTGAAGTCTTACCAATAAGTCCATGTATGCGAAGAGTCAGTCCGTGATTTATGAATGATTTGCCTGATGCTTTAATGGAGTATTGTTTATGTTAACTTTTTACAAGTTACATAACCCACAGGTCGTCACAAAAACAAAACTATTATTTAGTCTATGATTAGAATAAATGTTGTTCTTTTCCATTAAAGTTCTAGTTATATTATACACATGGCATATCAGATATGTATCCTTAGTAAATTTTAGTACATCAGTGAAAAAATTGATCAAGTAATAATTGTTTAATATTGTATAAACATGGCGTATGATAACTTGTGATTTTGTATATTTTCAGGTCGTCCCTTTATTGCATGCTGTAGTTTTACAATGAAAACCAGTATATTTTGTGCACAATGAAAAATAATAGTACATATAGAAAGTTAAATTATCAAAGTTTAATTACAAAGTTTCATTAATGATTTGAAAACATCTAGAGGAATAGGCAAAGTAATGTTGTGATCTATAATTGTTTGCTCAATAATCTTAATGGTTTCTAACCGCATTGGCGCATTGGTAAAAAAACATATATTTGTTTGAAATGTTTTTCTGTCTGATGATGTCAAAACTTGAAAAGTGGCTTTTAGGCTGAAGTTACACAATGTTTGCCACAGGTATGAAAAAATGTACATATCCACTGAGTCAGATTCTGCCCCGCACTGCCTACGATTGAGAGAATTGACCTCATGGGCAACCATCTTTGAAAGATGCAACATTTTATTCCAAAGTATAGCCACGTTTTCTAGACCAGATAGTTGATAATTAAAATAATTCAAAATTAAAAGATTGTTCATGAATGGGTCAGACAAGCTGCTGACCCGAGTCACAACATTGTGGTTTTGTACCCTTGTTATTGAATCACCTAGATTTGGCTGACTTTAGATATGTTAATTTCATACATAATCTAGGAAAATACTAACATGTTGTCGATAGATTTGTTTAATGAGCAAATCTGATTTAGTTGAATATTCTTGCTAAATTCGATGGGTTCTAACCTTTATTAAAGGAGACGATGACAGTTTTTATTGGAACGCATTCAGCACAATATAGTTTTTACGATGGAAGGAGAAGTCAATGACTAGCTACCAATTTTAGATATTCTTTTTAATGTGGACTTACTGAAGGATTATGAGGATGTCTCTGTTGAAAGTAGAATATACCCCTTGTTAGAAAATAAAAAATGTATTAAGTATTCACAATTTATTGGGTTTTAGAAATGATAAAATTAATATGATGTTTTGGCTATCTTCATTATTCATAGCTTACATAATAAAACAAATTCGTGCATCATATAGCAGAGCTAAATAATCAACACGAACATTACAGTATGAAATTAGAATCTAAATTATAGACTAAAATTGTCGTTAACTGATATCAATAAAATTTGTTTCGCATATTGACTGATTAATGGTGTCAAAGTATACAAATCCTACATAGCCTTACCTACTTTAATTCCGCTCTATTTTGCTGTATATGTGATGTTTCTATTGATTGATTAAATCGACTATATAATGCATGGAATGGTTTTATATTTGATGAAGATATCCAAAACATTTTGTCAATTTTATCATTACCAAATAAAGTGTCATTTCACTTTGTCTATTTTTTAAAGATAGTTAGCTCTATCAAAAATATTTGCGAAAATATGCAAAAATAAAAGAAATCAAATTATCGTTAGATATGGCTTTTAGGTTGATGACGTTCTAAATATCGTCATTGTTCTTAGCAAAAATCGTAAGTGATTTTAAGTGGGTTTCAGGAAAGCAAAACTAAGTTAGAAATTGTAATTAAAAATCAAGGCAATAATTCTAACTAAAGTCCTGCTGCTATTAATTACTTCTTAATTTGACCTAACTATAGGATGCAAGGTTGAAAGACAAGATATTTACACAATGTGTAACAATACTTAAAGATGATCCAACATTTTTTGCAGATATGATTTTTGCTAAGAACACCAACAATATGTAGTTTCATCTCATGTTCTCATAAATCTGTATTGAGTTGAGACACAGTTGCATGGGGATTATTCAACAACTTATAATGATAATAAAGGCAATCTAAAATCACTTATGTCTTTCAGTGTGGAGATGAAATACTTAAATATCATATAAATGTGCCAGAAATGCATGCTATGATTCTAAATCTGCACAATTAAATTTTTAATGGCAATGAAACAGTGCATTTAGTCAGAAATAATTAAAGAGGTGAAATCACAGTCCATCAGAGCAAAGTATTCCATAGAAGCTGAAGATGTATCAGACATAGCCAATGCTGAACAGCTTGGTATTGTTCTTCAATACATAAAAGAAAACACTGTTGTGGAGAGGCTTATCTTATCAAATATGTTGATTATGACAGCATAATAGGAGAGGCATTATGTCAATTAATTGTACAATTGGTTGGCACTATGTGTCGAGAGTCACTTTAGCTTTTAGGATATATAAAATTAGCTCTGTAGATACATAAAAAATTGCTGCTATTTGTGTAAATATGAAATTATAAAAAAAGAAATATAGCCCAAGTTTAAACCAAAATATTTGTGTCAGAATTAATAAAACCATAATGAATTTCAATAATACTGTACATAGATATACAATTTCTATCTAATATTTGCTTACATTTGTTTTGACTCACAATTTGAAGTAATTGTCACTCTTGCCACATAGATAATTTTATTATGTCGAGACTCTTTCCACATATGGATTTACACTATGTGTTGAGAGTCTCACCACATAATGATTTTGACTATGTGTTTAGTCACTTTAGCTTTTATGATATACAAAAAATAGCTAAAAAATTGCTGCTATTTGTGTAAATATGAAATTATAAAAAAATTTCACTTGAAAGATAGCCCAAGTTTTAAACTAAAATATTTGTTTCAGAATTAATAAACCCTTAACAAATTTAACGATTTTCAATAGCACTGCATATAAATATAAATTTTCAATGTTATATTCTATCTATATTTGTTTTGATTGACAATTAGAAGTTTGTCACTATCACCACATAGAAAATTTTTGTTATGTTGAGACTCTCACCACATAAGTATTCACACTATGTGTTGAGACTCTCACCACATAAGGATTCATACTATGTGGTGATAGTCACTTTAGCCTTTTTTGATATGCTATCAGTTGCCACTCAAGTTGGCATATTCTTCAAGTATTCACCAAAACATAAAAATTACATTTAATGCCTCTAATCCTCAACTTATTCCTATCTAAATAGTTGAAGTACTATGTGCAACACAACAGTTTTTTATTTCCAAATATTATATTGTGCAATCATACAACATCTTGAAAGCATTGTTTCAAAAGTGTATCCTGAAAAGAAGTGGGATACAAAAACTATACAATGCATGTTTACTTCTCTCCTCGCACCTCGATTCATTGTTGCCTATTAATGTACACACTTTATATTTGGTTATACATCATCCACAGCCTCCATGCTTCAAGGCACAATAGTCAATGTCCTTAAAGCCTATTGAGACATCCATATGATCTTAGATACATTCAAAGAAATAAGGTTGACTTACAACAATTTGTTCAAAAAATTGTTTGATAATAAAATAATGACCATATCGACCTATCATTATCACAAGAAGATGCTCCAAAATAATGCTCCTGCTGACACTGTTGAATCCTACTATAAACAAGTAATATTTATTCCATATCTTGGCCATATGATCCTACAACTTTCCTCAAAATTTAGCAGTTTTTTATATACTTTCAGTTCTTGGTTTGGGACTTCTACCTTCAAACCAGGAAATGCTTCCTGATGAAAGTGTCGACCCTTAAAGGAATGATTCTTGGTTGATCTCCCCTCAGCTCCTACTTTTGCAGCTGAGACAGAGTTATGGAAGAGTTTGTGGCTTGATGCCAATAATCAACCATCAAGTATTGAAGAAACATTGTCTTCAATGTTGTTTCTGAATATCCAAATGATTTAAAACCTTATGCATCTTATACCAGTAAGTGTGGCTTTGGTGGAAAGAAGCAATTCTGCCCTGAAATTCATCAAAAACAAATGCCTTTCAACAATGGGAGAAGACTGTTTAAATAATTGTTATATTTGTACACCTGTACTGTATTTACATTTATTTTTTCATTGTGTGTTTCATTTGTGTTTTAATATCTTCATGATTGCATTTGAACAAGTTTAAGTAGTATACATGTACTTCTCTAAAAAAGGTTTTTAATTTATTGTCATTTTACTGTACCGAAAACTAAATTTAACACACCATGACATTATATTACATTTATCAGAATCAATTTCTATTTTTCAGACTTTTTAGAAAAAACAGAAATTTATTGAAAAATCCTGCATCTGCCACTAAAAATTATCTATGTAGTGAGAGTGATAAACTTCAAATTGTCAGTCAAAACAAATATAGGTAGAATATTACATTGAAATTTTATATTTATGTAAAGTGCTATTATAATTCATTAAATTTGTTAAGGTTTTATTAATTCTGAAACAAATATGTTGGTTTAAAACTTGGGCTATATTTCTTTCAATCAAAATCATTTTATAATTTCATATTTATACAAATGGCACAAATTTTTTATGTATCTACAGAGTTATTTTCACATATCATAAAAGAAAAGTGACTCTTGACACATAGTGAAAATCCTTATGTGGTAAGACTCTTGACACATAGTGAAAATCCTTATGTGGTAAGACTCTTGACACATAGTGAAACTACTTATGTGGTGCGACTCTTGACACATAGTGAAACTACTTATGTGGTGAGACTCTTGACACATAGTGAAAATCCTTGTGGCAAGACTCTTGACACAGTGAAAATCCTTATGTGGTAAGACTCTTGACACATAGTGTAAATCTTTATGTGGTGAGACTCTTGACACATAGTACCAACCACTAAATTACAGTTAGATGGACTAATAGCCCACTAAAAACAGGGTCAACTCATTTCTGATCATTCTTAGTCATTGCCTATGACTCTCATTCAATTGCAAATGAAGTCACTCACAGAAATCTGAATTGTACTGCTGTATTAGGTATATACAGGAAAACTTATACCCACAAACTCAATTTCTATCACAACTTTTTTCTTTTTGTTCTTTAAATAGGTACATAACTATTCATTTACAATAAAATTTATTAATTTTTATTAAATAGAGTTATGGATAATGAAACACATTTAATATCTTATCATCATAAATGTTTAGAGGTCAGTATATTTTCTTCTGATAGGGAGTCACCAACCCTTATTCTTTCCAAATAGCCAAACTGATTTTCAAGTGCTTTCTATCTTCATGATCCCCAAACTTTATTCTCTCTCTTCATGTCCTTTCTCTTCATCAGGTTAAGATCAATGTTTTTTTTCTGTCACATAATTTATAGGAAAATAGCAGTGGTATGGCTGTCCAAGAGTCTCTGTGGTAAATACCCAACTGTATTTCGGTAAAATTTATTTTGCCAGGTTAAAAAAATAAGTAAGACTAGATAAATATTATCTGTTCACAGAAAAATCACTTGTTCCCTCACTGTAAAAGAAACTATTTTTCAGATATATGGCCCTTTGCAATTATATAGAGCAACCCCCTTCTCATCAAAATTATGGTCCCCTTTTCTTCAAATATATTGTCACCTTTTCTTTAGATATAACATGCCTTTTTTCCTTAAAAAATATAGACAAAGGTATGTATATTTCCAGATTTTAAGTAAATTTTAAATCATTTTTGTCAATGACAGAATGTCATTATAAAAACAGGGCTGTATTTTTTAAACAGTTTGGGTCACTTTTGTCTAATTTTATATTTTGTTTTTATTCCTGTGCTAAATGAAGTCTAAGTAACATTGATTATGATTTTATTTCTTGAACAATACACAAACAAATGACTCAGGATGCAATAAATTGACACTAAAATTCAACGATTTCTTTTATATTATACACTAAAGTGCAAAAAGAAGTTCCACCCTGCTATAGTAATTCTATAATAAAATGGAATTTTTAATTTTAAAAA
>JAUYWI010068720.1:0-14667 GCA_034780595.1 Parotoplana pacifica
CTTTGTTGTGTACTATTTATGTAGTGTTTTCTTGAGATAAAAGTGACGGTACACTCCAATTCCTTTCCATCCCGCAGTGCAGGAACCCAGACCAGGTTTACTGGCTTGCCCCTGCTATTCTGAAGCCACCGTTAACCATACGGTTCTGCTCTTCCACCAGCTACAGATGCTGCCCAACACTAGGACTAAGTATTTTTTAAGGCAACCTTCACCCGCCTTGTCATGGTTCTGTCAAAGGGTTAAGAGAGTTTTGAAAATCCAGTGGTGTCACCCACTAGCTCCTCTCCCCTAGCAAAACCACTACCTGTTGGTCCGGGAGTTTATTCGACAAACATATCTGCTTATACAGCTAACCACCATATCTGATGGCCGTTTGCTATCCACCCCATACCAGATCTTCTAAAAGCTTCAGAATTTAATCATTGTACATTTTTTTAGTTTATTCTTTTATCTTGCATGAAGATCAAGTTACTAACTTAACAACCTATTGCAATACTATTTTTTAAACACTTTACTGTAAATCAAGTGCTAGTCTAGATCTGCTTTAACAGCCTCCTGCTGTATTTTATAAACAAATTATTATCCTACCGGAAATGTCCATTTTCATTAAAATGTAGGTAGGTATTCTAAACGGTCATAAAAAAGATTTTATATTTGTGACTGTCTTCTATCTATTTAAAAAAACAGTTCCGATATGGTATAATCTACCCTTTGACACAGGGTTGCTATTCTTTTAATAATAGATATTAGTCACATTTTAGTTAGACATCTAATATTTATGCTGTACGAGTAAAATGTATGTAAGTTTATATTAGAATATAGTAGGTACATTCTGTTCCTAAAAATCTACAGATTATTTTTCGATCAACCTAACAATTGTTCTGCATATTGGTCGCTGTTTTTCGATAATGCAAATATTAATAAATGAAGATGCTTCGGTTGAAATCTTTAAAATTCTTACTGCAACCCTCATTTTTGAAACAATTGAAAACTTGATCTTAGAAACTCAAAAACGGAAGAACTGACGAAAACAGAAAAAAATATTCTAAAAGACAGTACCTATAACAAATACGTAGCTGTAAATAACAATTTTATTTAAAATGCAATTAAAATGATATGTTCTAAAATGATATGTATATCGTTCAAAAATTAAATAAAAATATTTCAAATACAATCATCTTATGAATAAATTTAAATGTAACAAAAAGCACCTTTTCCAAAAATAATATAGCTCTACAATGAATAAAATATAGATAAATACAGTAGAAATATAGAGATTATTTGAAACATTTTAAAAAGAAACAAAAAATACTTTAATGTGGCAAATACTATTTGGATGCCAAAATCGAATAAAAACAGTCGTTATATTAAAAGGTACACACAATTATGTCCATAAAAAATAAAACAATTATTTATGTATAACAATTTAAATGTAGTATCCATTACAATTTTTTAAATCGTCTGATAACAACACCAGGTCCAAAAGTGGAATATATGTAGTAGACCGTAGCCCCCTATAATATATAGTAGAAATTGTAATATTTTAATGAAAAACTTTTCACGATTCCTAAATTCTTTTCTCTATAATACCAAAAACTGTAGGACTGATGCATTTCGATGAATTTCATAGTTGCCATGTAGAACCGCAAGAATTTATTTACATATTTTAATTACAATCAATGACTATTCTCAAAATTTCCTTAGGGCTTATGTTTCCATAGGCAGTAGAGGTCCTACCTACCAAATTTGAAATCAATCAAACAAACTTAAATTTTTGAACCGACTTTATCAATAGTATTAAAAAAAACACAATTTTCTGAATGAATTTCCTCAGATATACATATGTGGACCAAAAATTTAGCTCAAATAATCCATGTGAAGATGCTAGCTAGAAAAAATATTGTTTCACTTGCTAATTAATTTAAACCAGAACCAATAAACGATTTAACTTATTAACCATCTCGTAAAATTGAATGTTATGATCGCATCGTTCATTGTATATAAATGCTTTTCATTTAAATATCCAAACGTAATATCTGTGATGAGTTCAATACTGTGTTTTAAAGATTGTGTTATTTTAAAGATTTTATGATGTCGGTATTTATTTGGCATATATACTTCTTATCTGATACTTCAATAGTGTGCCAAGTAAAAATATCCTAACTTTATCAAAAATCTGAAATTAGGGTCTACTGGCCCCAAATGATGCATCAAGTGGAATTGAAAAAAAATATTTTAGTCACTGAATTCAAGCAAGAACCACAAAAATAATTTACAAAGTCATAATAAGCTATTATAAACCATTTTGGATGATTAACTTTTGGATTTTAGATTTTAACATAGAGTAATCCTTACTCATGCATTTTAGAGCTAAAAATTAAAACCGTCTCAGGATTTGTATTACGTAGGTTCTAGATACCAAATTTGAAGTCAATCTGACAAACTTTAATTTTTGGATCTGATGACGTCATCAATAAATTATTCCAAGGTACCAAATTTCAGATCATCAATGTTTTGCATAACTGTATCTGAATACATTTTTGAAAGACAAATGACAGAGAGATAATTCTGCTATGGCAATTTTATTGAGAGAAGATTAAATTTGCCAGGTCGATGATATGATTTAAAAAAAATCAAATACACTTTTAGATTGTGCACTATTATTTAGAGAAGAATAATCAATGATAATTATTATATTATTTCTGAAATATGTGAGATAAATCGGGTACATTTTGTTAAATATTTGATGATGTCATCGATCCCCGAATTTAATTTAAAAAACTCATTTCATCGCAATGCAATTGATCAAGTAGTTGCCACATTCCGATTATCACAGAAAAAGATAGATTTACCAAAGTAAAGTTGTCATAAATGTCATAAAGGATTTTCTTATAAGTACATTATTGTCTCAAATTACTTTCTAAATTTGCACATGACACACTTTATGCAATATAGATTCATACAATACGATGTAACCATTCTTGATCTTACATTTTAAAAAGAGTACTATGTAGATGTCATAGTAATCCACCAAAAAGTAAGAAGAAAAATACATAGTAATGACTGTACCTAAACTAAAAATAAAAATGCTGTTATGGCAAAAAGGCAAAGCAATACGAATTCAACAGTAGTAGGTATTGATTCAAATGGTACACTTGATTGACAAAATTAATTAGAAAACAATACTAGCGCATGTGTTGCATGCATATATTAACCTACCAACAATAAAAGTACGTGAGCTGTTGTACATGTAGAAAACTTTGCATTGCAATACATAATAGAGGGAGTAAGAAGTAGCACATGCTTGATTTGTATAAGATAATTAGGAGCCTCGCATGCATAATACCTAACCTATTACCTGAGACTACAATCTGTTAAATAAAGGCAAAAATCAATAAATGTAAAAAAATATGATCGTAAATAGTAACAACTGTTTCTAAACAAAACGACAATCGAGACACAGCTAATTACCACAACTAAGGAAATTAAATTTAATGTTATCATCGATAGTATTTTATACTTAAATAAAATTATGGAAATAGATAATTTAGACATTTATAGCAGTTGTAAAAATGGAAATCTAGGGTTTCCCTAATTAACTTTGATTTAGTTACCTAAAGACTGTTCGATTTGTTAAAGTTAAATTATATTTACAATCAATAACATTTATTTACAAAGAAATTAAATTATGAAACTCATTTGAATAGTACGACAAACATGAGAATATAGCAATGCAAAAATAACCCGCTACACTGTATCTGATATAACAAATTAGTAAAATTAACTTAAATATAGGTAATAATGTAACAAAAATAGTGTACACAATTTATTTCACTTTATTTATTGCTCAGGCTGGTTTACAAAGAACTTTATTCTATCTTAGTATGACAACCATCAAAAATACCCAAAATAAGTTTGAACCAAATATTGATTTATATTTTTATAATATGCATTTTTTCAAAATAAATTACTATTATTATATGATTAGTTACTATGAAACGTCCCTTAACATTTTACGAAAAAGGAATGAGAATCTTCAGGGATTTTAAAAGCAATGTCATTAATTTTTCTGAAATAATATTTTTAGTTCATTATCTATTCCTAAATTTAAGAATTAAAAATAAATAAAATCCCACTAAAAATCAAAATTTTCTATTCCGCCCAATCGCCATTCCTGTCGTAAATCACATTCTATACATTTTGTGACACGTATTGACTCAATAAGTGCTAATGCTTACCTGTATGAAGTTTATTTGAAAATCAACCAAAAAATAGCTTTAGAAAAATGAATAAATACAAGATGTCAAATTACTAATCACCACACAAACTTTCAATACTAAATTGAAAGTATATATATGTAAACCTAATACTATGCATAACAAAAGTTAGAAAACATGTTTTCCTATAACCACAAATTGATGTACATAACTACAATTTGAATATGACGTCTAATATATAAACTTCTGATAATTACAAGCTATTCACATATTAGTTACTACAAACCAACATAATACAGACAGTAAGTGAAGAAAATCTTCAGATAGATACAATTATTATAAATTAAACAATATACTCAAAAGTTCAATAAAAAGATTTTGTTCCTAACCGATGTGAAAGCTAAAATCCAACAATAACAATAATACAAAAACTATTCTTTTTTCAAATATTATTTTATAGGATTGTCGTATCAACAACTTATACAAATAAAATTAAATAGAGTTTTTGTTCGTAAATTTGCACCAACAGCATTTAAAACACAACATTTTATACATGTTTTTTTTAAAGTTTTCTTAACAGATGTTATTATTTCATCTGCAAAAGTGCTCGAATATAATTGACTGGTATCAACCAATAAGTGTTGGCCTGAAGATGCTTACTTGCTTTTAGATGCTCTCATATAGTGTGCGAGCATTTAAACAATTCAAATTTAACCCACGCTAAATTGAAGGAAAAACCATGTATAGAATGTTGTTGTTCCATTTATAGCGACCGCGGGTGTATATATAACTACACATAAGGCTTCTACTTTTCAAACAAGATCACTAATAAATAAATTTGACAACACGAATAAAAGTGTTAATATTTTCTCAGTAAGGTGTAAGATTAAAATGAGGAACACCAAACTATGAATTTTGCGAAAAAGTTATAACATAACTAGGAACATTGTAGACAATTTGCCATGTACAATTATACATATATCTAGTTGAATATTGAAAACAACAACTTATCACTGTTTACTCTTATTAGATAAATCTTTCAACTCAACAACTGATGAAGTGGCAGAAATAAGCTTGCCTTCACCAGCAGCATTCTCACTTTTTGAATTATACAATGAAAATACAGAACTAAAGCCTTGACTACTAAAGCTTCGGGGAATGGTTGAAGATTTTGAAATAGTGTTTGTAGCTATCCCACAGTCTGGCACCTTTGTTGTATTACTTTTATGAGTATTCTCCACCTTAGTGTTGGTCTCATCAACAGGAGGTACACCACTTAGACAATCACGGATTTTGTTCATTCTAACAAGAGACTGGTTGAGAAGGTTGATATCTCCAACAACCGTATCTGATTCTTTTCTCGGCCAGTTAACACAATCAGTATCGTAATCATCTACCACAGTTTGAATTTGTGAGAGGCAGATCGATATCTCCGAAGCACAAAATGCACATAGTTGCAAAAGTTCGCGCATTATTTCGCCATCAACATTGCCTATGCGCGGTAAACCGATCTCACTGTTGTTGTTGGCCAGGAACTTTTGTTTGTCAAAATGTCGCGGCAGTGACTGCGTACAAGAGGATTCAGAGAGATGCTTAGAACGAGCCAGAGATACATTTGGAGTCACAGCTTGTGAACGGGAGTGATAATCGTGCGTAGGTGTTACAGGAGCTGATTCCATCATAGAATTTCGACAGCGAGCCAGATTAGCATCCACTTGTATGCTAGGCAATTCTCCGGAACTCTGGCGCCGTGCCACCTCCAAACTGCTTGGTCGACGTAACTGTTTCCCGGGATCTAGCAATGATACAGGTCGAGGCGTACGTTGATCGGAGTTCTTCTGATTACGTAACACAGGCAGCGAACTAGGTTGAGTGTTCATATGTTGTGTGGTATCTTTTCGGAATCCAGGAATACTCAATTTGGAAAATCTAGGCAGCATGTCACTAGCTTTGAATCTCGATGTGAGCATGTCAAGACCAACAGATGTGCGATTACGCTGCACTTTGCGTGTCAGTGTAGTATGGTGGTTTCGAGTAACAAAAAAATGCTGTCGACTCATCTGTTCTACAGGCCTAGTGTACACATCAGGTTTAAAAAAATGTAAAGCTAAATTGACAATGTAGTGCACATCAGAGCCCTGAGGATAGCGCATTAGTAAACAAAGACCTTCCGAAAAGTCGCCAGTTAAAAGCAAATCACGAACTTGTATATGCATTGCAACAAAAATATAGTCAACAAGTGCAAAGTCATCACCTATGGCAAATATAGCATCCCAGAGCACAAGTAAATCCTGTAGTGGATATTCGCGCCCAAATAACAATCGTATCCATCGCAAACCATACATTTGAGGGACAATTTCATTGCGTTCCAAGTGCAAATACAGCTCAAGATCATGCTGCTTTAGCAACGTATCTTGAATGTGATTTAAACGTTTCACCCCAACACAACTTGCGGCTGCCACATCTTGCGAACGACGAAAGGGTTCCTGGTCCAGCTCATCTATGGTGATGCGCACACCTAAAACACGCACTGGTGAAGTCTCTCGAACATAGTACCAAGTTTCAATACTTTGCATTATACGATAAAACATGGAAAAACTATCATGTTCTAAATACTGATTGTTAAGCAGAATGCCAGCTTCGATCGACGTTAGAAATTCCGAAGTGTCTGAGAATTTCAGTTCGGATGTATGTTGGAAAGCAATCTGATCACAATGTAGCACAAAGAGTAATGGTGCTAAAACTTCGTGCATTCCTTGTCTATAGCCTACATAGGAAATCTGAGAGTAACAAAACAGAATTTTGCCCATAGCTGCTCTAACGCAATCATCACGAAAAAATTCTAGTTCAGGAAATGTTCTAACAACATCCTGCATAATTTCACGACGGGTTTCATTTCCAGAAAAATAGCGATTCCATACACTAGAACGTTCTTGTGAAAGTGGGTGATTATCGTGTTCTATGTTATTGTTGACGTCACCATTTCTTCTATTATGCTTATAGTTTGTTTCATTAGGCGTCGCTGCAGTTTGATGCGGATCAATGATGTATTCCTGAGTAAGCTGGGAGTACTTTTCACGCCAGGCTTTTGTTTCTTCAATCCAACTCGTTTTGTCACCTGAAAGAACGCCCAGAAAGATTCTCCAACATACCGAACGGAAACGAGAGTTGCGCAACTTTCCATTTAAAGCAATATTTCGTAAACTGTCGATCAATTCAAGTGGGTTTGAGGTGGGTACAAATATACGCTCCCATTCTTCAGCGTAGGAACATGAATTAGACAATAGAGGGCCGGAGGTTGGTCCAATAGAGTCTGGACTATTGGAAATATCAATGCACAAGGTAGAGACACTGGCTGCTTTATAAAGTGTACCCATAGCATTTACCTAAAAGTTAAAATAGATATTTAATGAGGACTTAATGTATGTATTTTGTTTCAAAATGTTTTTGAAATCATAACAATCACAGATAATTGTCATATAGGCAATTCCTTCACGAAGGACGTAACATTTAGAGCAATTTTGACATTTGAATGGAAATATATAATATGCCTTAGGACCTAAACAAATTTTGTGGTGGATCAATCACATATTGATTCCAAATAATGAATGTTAAGCCAAAGATTGATTTAAGTGTCTTTAGTGGAGGGTCATCAGCCCTGGTCAAAAGAAACGCCCCTACCTAGAAATTTATGATATTTATGTGTTACTCTTTAATGAATGTTATTTTTAGCTATTAAAAAAAGTCTAATACATATTACAAATTAGCATAGCTGCTTCATTAAGTAAAGGCAAACAGACCAGCAGCTTGAAGAGAAAAATCAATCACAAATTTCTAGGTAGGGGCGTTTCTTTTGACCGGGGCTGTATATACATATACAGGATAACGCAGAAGTCGCGCCCCAAGCAAATACATTTATACAAAATCTGCTATTAAATTAAAACTGTTTTCATAGAAAAACTATATTAAACTAACATGTATGTTTATGACAGGTGTTCGAATTGTTCACTATTGAATTCAATGCACCTTTGCACTCGTTTTCTGATGGATGTTCCAAGTATGTTGGCATTGATGTTGGCACATTGGAATCGACTTCTCTCTTTTGGTTCATCGATATTTCATGGACGTTGGCAATATATGACATACATTAGATGTCCCAAAAGGGAAATCAAGAGGCAATAAATCTGGTAAGCGAGCTGGCCATTCGATCACACTGCGTCTACTAATCAACTTATCTTTGAATTCATGATCAAGAACATCCCACACAATGACTGAAAAGTGAGTTGGTGCTCCATCTTGTTGAAACCATGTGTTGAAGGTTTCCGTCATCCAGTATAGGCACCTAGAATGTCTGAAGCATTCGAAAATATGTCTCTTCATCCACATTTGAATCAAAGAAAACGTTCATCCCATATCGCTGCTCAGACAATCATTTTTGGACATGAGTAGTTTCCATCCAATATGGATTTTCACTGGACCTTCATCGCCAATTGTGTCGGTTCGGTTCATATTATCGCTCAAATGGAACACGGCCTCATCAGAATAAATTTTATGCTTATAAAAGTATTGATCCTGTTGTTGAAACCACTCGCAAAATTCTGAACGTCGGTCGGTGTAATCGCCATGCATATCTTGAGAAAATTCGAGTACATAGTATTCCCTTAATACTGCGCCTGGAGGTCCGAGTTTCGAGTGACAAACTTCTTGTCGACTTTTTAGGGCTGACTAAAAGATATGCCAAAAGTGCTGCTGAGGTTCCTTCTTGGGCTTCCTGGATGTTGACTATCATGAACACTTCCACTTTCTTTAAAACGTTTGATTAACCTACCCACTGTGCGCTGATTAATTGGACGTCTATGTTGGTTGAATTGTTCTGCGACAGATCGGTTAGAAGCACCATCACGTACAAACATGAAAATTAATTTCACTCTTTCTTGTGTTAATTTTTCGGCCATCACATTAATGTACGTACACCATGTAAGACAAAAACGTTATCATAGGATAATTCCTGAAATTTCTACATTTGGAAATTCCAGCAATTTATTCCTGAAATAAGACTATTTTTAGATCGACATTTGTGGATTGCATACGTCCCAGAAAAAATTCAATTATCTTATAATAGCAGATTTTGTATATATCTTCATGGGGCGCGAATTCTGTGCCACCTTGTACAATTGATATATTATATGCTAAGCTTATTCTACAAGTTATACATCTAACCTTTCCAAACGATATAATAAAATTTTAATAGCATTACAAAATTTAAATTGTTCTTTTCTTTGAAACACAGCAATACACTATAAAATTAATATAAAGCAATAGCAGTTTTCAAAACCACTATACGTGTATTAGAACGGAATAGGTTTTAGCCAATAAAAATATGCGATAATGAATAATCGTGTTGTGATCATTTGTGAAAATTTATATTTATTCAAACAGAATAAATAAAACAACAATTCATAGTATAAAAAAGAGAAATTAATTACACATCTTGTTATATATTTGTTTTCAAAAACAGTACAATGTATACTCTGTTTTATAAAATATAATACATTTGAACAAATTAAAAACATAGATAGACCACATTTCAAACGGATAAGTTTTAAACAAGAGCGAGAAAAATGCGGAACCTGATTAAGACCACCAGAAAAAGGCAGCTTGAATTCTTGGGGCATGTCCTGAGCAAAGAAGGATTAGAAGAAATCATTACAACAGGCAAGATAGAAAGGAACAAAGGAGAGGGAGACTCCGATTAACATATCTGGGCAGTTAGAGTAAATGGATGCAGGCGTAGGTGCCTGAGGAACAGAGAGACAGCAACACAGACCAGAAGGTGCTGAAAACCTGTAAAGATAGAGATTTATGGAAGTCGATGGTCACTTACGTCCTAAGGGGCATGGTACTGAGATAGACAGAATTGTATGTTCGAAAAATGATATGATTTATATATACAGCTGCAGACAAATTAATTGCAGCAGTTCTTCTTTAGAGTGTTTTGAATGCTTAAAACGGTATATTGCATCAGCACTAAAAATAGCCACTATATCAATGTGACTAATTGTTTGATTGGATAACAATATTGGATTAATGTTAGTCAAATTGTGCTATATTGGGACATGAACAATATCTTAATAAATTCAATTTTGCAAATAAAATGTATTAATAACATGTTTTCACTATATGGTTAGTGGTGGGAACTGGACTAAGTTGTTGTTGGGACTGGATTGGAAGTGTTGAGGACGAGTTGTGGGGACTTGAGGGCAGTGGTTGGGACGGAAGTGGTGTGGACTGGTAGTGGTTGGGACGGAAGTGGTGGGGACTGGTAGTGGTTGGGATGGAATTGGAGGTGGTGGGGACTGGTGGCAGGAGCTGTATATGTTGTATATAAACAATTTTTTATTGTAATTTTTATCTGAGTGCTGCAATTTATTTTTCTGCAGCTGTATTTAAAAGGTATAGCAGTTTAAAATTTTAAAATACAACAAAAAATGCGTTATTTTACCATTTATCAAATTTACATAATTCAAATAATTAGAAAAACATGTTAGTTATTGAACAAAAGTAAATACAACAATATAATAGATGATATTATTGTACTAAGAGTAAAAAAACATTGTATTTCGTGTAGGTCCAAAACGGTCAATAATAGAGGGGGTAACCTTGTTAAGAAGCCACCAGGAAGACCACTATTGGGGTAAATATAATTAAAATGTTATTAAAAGTTGTTAAACATATAATTAGAAAAAGTCCTAGAATATAAAGCTCACAAATGTTTTAAAAGACAAGGCCATGCATAAAAAATAAAACAGGGGGACCGATTCGACCCCTCCTTGGTATGAATAAGGTTCATCAACTTCGTAGTTATTAACAAGAACGCCATTATGGAATAGTAACAAAATATTTTTGTTTACTCATCTTACAATTTATAAACATATTATATACATACTTAGCTAGGAGCATCATTCAAAATTATAAAAGACCAAAAATCTCATCAAATCAATTTTGGGTGTTAGCTCTCAAGGTAGCTATGAATGCTATTGATTTTAGATAAATGATGAAGGCAGTGTAGTCGCTAGAAAAGCGAAATATGGGTACTGATGTACAGCTTATTTTTCACAAGACCAATGAAAGAATGAAACCGATGCTACAAAGAGTAAAATGTTCAACATTTCTTCTATGTACTTTATACAGAAAATCACTAGAAATCAAAATTCAGTGGTATTTGAATTAATGCTTCTTAATTTCACCTTCAAATTTTCAGCTATTTACAGAGACTCTTTTGTATTTTAAAATGACAGCTAACAAAGTCAAAACCACTGGTTTTAGATGTCCAATGTCCTCTTTTTTTAAATCTATAGATTCGATGGTATTTATTTTCAGACGTATATGAACTTGGTTTGTTCGAATATTTAAAAGATAATTTATCTAAAACCAATAGCATTCACATAGTAAAAACTAACGCCCAATTTTGTTTCACAAATTTTAGGGTTTGAGCCAACAGTTTCATTACCTTTTTGGTGATTATTTACTGAATACTACATTTGTTAAGACTAGAGGTGATCTATTACTATGAAGTCAATTTAGTAGTTTCATCAGATGTTTTAATTTCAGATTCTTTTAGTTCTTTTAAAGTCTGCTTTGCCATTTCTGATGCAACAGTTTTCGTTGCATAGTTCCTTTTATAAACTTTGTCTAAAAATAAAACAAAACAATGTTCTAAACTAAATGATCAACAGAAATATGGAAATATGTATTACAAAAAGTATTCTTTAAAAAACAAATCAGTACATATAAGCCAATAGCAATTAGCTGTTAGTTCTAAAACATAGTTGAAAAAGCTGTTTCTAACTTGAAATCCATATCATTGGCTCAGACTCTGAGTATGATTTATCAAAAATGCTAAAATTGATTAGAAACGATAGAATCTTCAAATGCGGTTAATTCTTCTTCTTTACCACCATACTCATAGTCCAAACAATACCCTTGTAAACGCGGTCGGACGATTGTCACACATTTTATTTATAAACCTAACTAATTTTTCTTTTATTACTTTTATGGAAAATAAAATAAATGTTGTACTAATTGCATTTGACATACTATCAAGAGTAAACCTACCTATTTTTGTAATAAGATGAACTATATATATTGCATTGTCCTATTTTACTTACTTCTCCTAACTTACTTACATGTAAGTAGGTACATAGGTACTCAGTAATTGGACTTTCAGTTCTTGGTGGCGCCTTTGGTATGAAAAACTTAAATCTTCGTGAAATGTGGGGCGAACAATTTGGAGCTTCTATTTTTCGAAATACCATGAGTTTAGAGCGCTTTCAGATGAATATCAGTTTATTGCGTTTTGATAATAAAAATGACAGAGCTGGTCGTCGAGAAACATACAAACTTGCCGCATTTCTCGAATTCTATGACTTGTTTGCTTCTAGATGCCGTCAATGTTATGTTCCTGGAGTCGACGTAACAATCAATGAACAACTTCTCAGTTTTGTGAACGTACACCATTCAAAATGTATATCCCTTCGAAACCGGGAAAGTATGGACTCTTTGTAGTGTTGAAACTGCATACTACTTCAATCTTCAGATCTATACAGGAAAAGAAGGCAATAACCCTGAGGTTGGCCAAGGCCGACGTGTTGTAACTGACTTATCCCGTCCATTATTTCAGTCCGGTCGCAACATTACACTGGATAACTTTTTCACAAGTAGTATCCCCCTCGCCGATGACCTTCTGGCAGAAAGAATAACCCTCCTAGGAACTTCCTGTTGAGTTCAAGCCCAATCGAAGACGTGAGTGTTTAGTACTATCTTTGGTTTCTGTCATTATAAAACTATTTGTAGTTACGTGCCCAAAAACTCCAAAGCGGTCTGTTTGTTATCAACTTCACATCACACACCTGGTATATCGGCCAACGTCAACCGAAGGCAACACACCATTCTCGACAATAACCAACGGAAAGGTTCAGTTGATCGACTCGACCAGCTAATACGTAAGATACACTACCAACCACAAATTATCCCGCTCGACCAAATAATGTTTTTTAACTTCAAGATATATGTAGCTGCCTATAATGCTCTTCTTATCTGGAAGAAATTGCACCCTGAACAGTACAATGGATTGTGTGATCGACAACGATTTCTAAAAACATTAGGACTTGCGCTCATAAAAGACTACTGTGAAAGACGTGCAGCCAACCTACGCATTGCACCAGTATTACGCCAACGGGCATTGAACGCTTTCAATTCAGAAGTTGGTGACCAACCACAACCACTACCTCAACAAGGTGGTAAGGACAGATGTCATGCCTGTCAGAAATGTCACAGGTGAGCAGAACACGCTGCAATCAGTAATGGACTTCTATAAATAGCTATTTATAGAAGTCCATGAATCAGTGTAACCAATTTATTTGCCCCGAGCATTCACAAACCACTTGTTCTCCCAACTGCAATTAGACTGGCCAACTTCCACAACTCTCAGCATTTATATGCAACAGGTATTATTTCCTTGCACAACCTACCTATTTGTGTTATACATTTTATGTACAATTACTCTCATTACAGTGATAAATTATTTGATTACTCCACCCTAGTAGTACATATGTTTTGACGTTTTATTTGGTTTCCATTCCTGCATTCTATTTTATGTACCACTTGCTTGTTATTCGTTACCTAAATAAATTATTTTTTAATTAGTATGCCCTTATTAAAATGTACCTGTAGCAGGTTAAACAGTGACAAAATGTTGAAAACCAAAGACCAAGTATGGTAAATAAGTACCCGGTGTCTACGTCAGTTTGAGCAGCGGGGGTTAAATGAACTTTTGGGATGAGCAGTAATAATTCATTATTAGTTAAGGATGTAAATATTGCATGGCAACAAAGAATTTAAAAATTTATACGAAATAAGTATATTTTAACAGGCATTAGATCGCATGAAATCTTAGCTACCATATATGAACGTATTAGCAATTGTTACTAGACTCATCAATAGTACATAGTTACACGATTTTTGTATACCTACTATTGTTTTGTGGACATTTTAATCTACTCTCCATTTTAAAATTGTTGATTGCAATACCAAGATTGCATAGCAACGAAAAAGTCAGATTTATCGCTAATAATAACTCTGCTTTTATACTCGTAAATTGAAAAACACTATTTACATAGGTACTAGACATTAAAGTGTGTAACTTTCGTCCAATCTATTAAAACGTATCTGCTAAAATAATTTCTTACTAGCTGATCTGTTTATCACGCAAACTACAACTATTTTTACAGTATCGGTAAAAAGAAACGCTGCCCCTGCTTTTTTACTATTTTAATTTGATTATTTTTTTATTTCATGTTGCCAGAAATTTTTATTGTTTTGACTATTAATATAGGTAAGTTGAAATTGCTTAGCAATAAATTTTGTTATCAATCAATAAGTGGTGGCCCTG
>JAUYWI010068731.1:0-14662 GCA_034780595.1 Parotoplana pacifica
CATCCAGAAGTAGTTTTTAGACGTTTTTTGATATTTCTCGAAGCTACTTCATAAAGTGGGTCGTCAGGTATTCTTCGTTTGGCTTTTTCATATAAACTCGCCGCTTTAATTTTACCTCGGGTGGTAAGTGGGTCTAACTTAGCTTCAATCTCTACTTCTTTGGCAAAGGTGTTTTGACAACAACCTTGAATGGCTTGTCCTTTGGTTTCTGTAGATTTCAAATGCCAAGGGGTCAAGAAATGGCACTTTTTATGAGTAGAGGTTGTTAATGGAATGAATGTTGCCATATGTTCTCGAGCTGGCGGTTGAATTCTATTGTGCCGATGTCGGTTGTTGTTGGAACAAAGAATTCTGGAATGTGTAGTGTTGTTTCGTAAAGTGAATGCATATCAATGATATCCTTACAGTTGCACTACGCTACAAACGTAATATTTAGCTTGTGTTAGTTTTTAAATATTTTTAGTGAAGTATTAGTCTGAAACAACACAATTTGTGGAAAATAATTGAGTCGATTTGGTACTTGAAATAAAAGAAAACAGCACATTATACCACGAGTGTGCATATTTTTGAGTGCTCTTCAGAAAAAGAAAGTAATTGTATTAGAAATCGCGTTCAATTTATCACTACTTATGCAATTTTTACTCACGAAATATGTAAATCGATTAAGCTTACGCAATACAGATTTCAAAGCTCTGTTTGATTATGATTCATTTGATTCCTGTTCATTATCATCTGGCGTTTAGTGAATTTGAAATATTCTTGCTTCAATTTGGTACTTATTTCATAAACTTTTTCCTTTGCTTTTTGGCATATTATGGCTAGTTCTTCGTCAGAGCAGATTAGGGAAGCTAGTTCATTTGTAAACTGCAATATCAAATATATTCCACATAAATGCTGAGTTTTTTTTGTTATAATACATTTCTGATTTGTGTGAATATTCTTTTTCATTTCTCTCATTTTATTACCAAAATTAGTGAGTGAACATTTTTCTTCACTCATGTCACGAACGAAAGATCAAGGTTCTACTTATGCTCCTAAACTGTGTACGTAAAATTATGAGTGAACTTCAGTAAAGTCTTTGGAAACACCATTATTGCAATGAAACTATGTATTTCGATTAACCATATAAATTGAAACTTTTGATATTTTTAGACCTCTGGCTTGTAGTCAAAAGACTGTTTAATACAAGTTATTACTTATTGGTGCTTGAAAGTGGAAACATATCGCGTTGCCATATAACCATAGAGTAATAAAATACTGAACATACAATGCAATTCAGCATCTTATATGAAAGAGGAGACAAAATTGAATCAGAAAGTTAAAAAAACTACCAGGGGTATTATTCTAGAAAAGGCATATCAGACTTCAAGTTTTTAATGGCTAGCTATGTCTAAAGAAATATAACATTGAAATATCTCTTAAAATACTGAACAGTACATATGAGAGAATGTATAATGTAATTCAGCATCTTATATGAAAGAGTATACAGAATTGAATCAGAATAATATTTTTATCTAGATATTTTGTTACTTACATATATCCAGAGTACAGGGAAATTAGAATTTTAGACAAAGAAATTTCAAAAACTTCAGTTGAAAAACGTTTTATATTTTCTTTATATAATATTAATAATACAAAAAATATAAAATAATTTTACATTTCTTTCTCTTTAGGGAAACTCTTTTATTTGGAATAGTTGTTCTGTTTGTACATTGCCTTCCTTTCGTCATTTTCGATAAATTTGGTATAGAAATAAAATGGCGGATAGTGACCTTGAAAATAGATCCTTATCTATTTTTTTAGATATTTTAGTCATCAATCAAATGATCGTACTGATTTAATATAATTTATATATAATTATCTGATTAGTTATTAATATTATATGATTATAAATATATTTTTAAGAAAGTAACTTCATAAAATCTATCTAATCCTTACTCATGTGATTATAACAATATTTTATCAATGACACTCATGCAAACACGTTCAAACTGTAAATCAACTCTAAATGAAGTTTCTTTCTGTCAAGCACTAAATTATAAAATTAATCGTTTGGAAATCGATTCTGCAGAAAGAGACGCTCTGCCTTACAGCTTTTCTGAAAACTTGCTAAATAAAAATTTATCAATAAATAAAACAGTAGAAAATAGAATATTATAATATAACATAAATAAGCAAAGAACACATCACTTGTTTGATTTTGCTCTTAAGTTTAAAACAATTTGAAGCTTTAGTTCAAATGAGAATACTTCAAAATTGCTTATTATATTTTTTTAAATATCGAACCCTTTGTCTTTTGATAGTTAATTCAGCCTGGAACTAACCCCAACTACTGGAATCATATTGATTTTAGTAATTATAAATTTTTAATTAACCAGTCAATCAATAAATCATTTCTATAATTTGCATATAAATTCTGCTTATGTATATGTTACAATTTTGACTTCAATTTAATGTTTTTTGAGTTTTTCAACTCTATATTTTATATCTTTTACATTTTTTATATAAGTAGTGTTTATTTCATGCTTCGGATTCAATGCAACTTTGTGTTTGTCAATTTACAAATTACTGACTCAGTTTCCATATATAATTGCAATGTTAATAAATGTAATGGATGTCTCTTCTTTTAATTAATTATGTATCATTTTAATTGTAATGTTAGTGTTTATAGTATACGTTAGGTTTAAGTATTTATTTATTTATTTATTTTAGTCTAAACGTCTAGAAGCAAGCGAATGTTTGGTTGAGGAATCAATAACGAAATTTTTTGCCTAAACGTGGACTTTATTTGTGTCTTTTCTTACTATACTTTGTTGTGACAATCTGATTAATTACCATCTTTTTCAATTCAGTTCTCCTAGAACTACCACTATTGATGAATGTTTTCATTTTAGTCTATCAATTAAAAAAGAAGGCAGGTAATGTTTGACTTTGTCTGCAAAAGTTTTATTAGACCAGAGAAATCGGATTTTGATTTTTGAATCCTGTCTCAATTTGATTGTTTTCAGTTAATACATAGAACAGAAATCTATCTATTTCTATCATTGAGTTACCTATATTTGCTGGGATGCTTTTGTGTTTTGTTTGCCTGTATTTTTGCCAAATTATTTTTTGAATAGCATAAATTGCTTTCTGTTATTTTGTTTTAAAATTGTACACTATCGGATCATGTTATTTTTAATACATTGTCCAGCTTATACTATATGTGAAAAGCATAATAGAAACTGATTTTATTAAATTATAGACATATAAAATGTACTATTCTTGATAATTTTTAAAATAGTCAAATTCTTTGCACTTATTATTCAGTTATTATTTGTTTTTATCATACGAGATAGTACCTACCTTTAGAATTTCAAACGAACATCTAGTATTGCCTGCTTCATATTATGGATAAATAAAGCTTAATATTGATCTTTGGCTTTATATAGCTATTGAGAGTTCTTGTAAGCTAATCGATTAATGAGAAGTATGATATAAAAATTAATCAATACATATGCGATTTCCTATTATGCTAGTGGAAGTTACTTTCCTATTATAATTTCTGTGTTGAGTGATTATCATTTCTTAGTATTTTGTCAAAAGTTCTACAATTCAGTAAATGTTTTACACAATATTCTTTTATTATTCATACTAAAAAGCAGGCTAAGTTTGTCTTTAAGATCAGAAATACTTAATTGTTTGGTAGTATATCATTCCATTTTTGGTTACATGATTGTTCTTATAATAATGAGTAATGTTATAATTTTAATGTAACCGGTTAAGGGTTTTTATTTAATGTATGTATTTACAATGATTCCTAAAAAGGATATTTATGTAAGGCAATCCTCTTTAAAATCTCTATTATTATTCAATAATTGTACTCAAATCGATCTCTATGAAGTCATGATATTGTTGTCTTCATAACTATTTACTGTATATTTTACTATTAACACTGACAGTCTTTGATGCATTTGTGTATAATTTTCTTTAAAAAAAATCAACTTCCATAAATTTAGGTTGGAGGAAAAGGTATATCTATTATGTTCTTTCCAGCTGGACTCAACTAGCTCTATGTGCAATTATGTGTATATGTTGTCTTTTTTATTTTAGTTAAATACACTTATATATCATTTCATATATTTTAATTTGCAGTCAGTAAATAAATGCACGTTATTTTAATATTTGTTTTCATTTGCTTACATTTTTTGTTTGAGAAAAATTAAGCATTCGTTTTTTTTTAAGAAAATAGAACATGACAAATAGATTTTGATGAAAAATGAAGACATTTTAAAATAATGAAATTTGTATAGCAGTCAAGTGCTAATGCTCACCATTTGAAGGCCATGTTATCCTTTAATCAGGGGTAGGTTGTACCATTTCGCCACTTGAATCTGTCCGATGCATCCTTGGTTTGGAGTCCTCTTGGATTTGTTTCAGCCAAGTTTTTCTTGGTCGTCCTCTACTTCTCTTTCCTGGTGTCTCCCTACTGATTATCCTCTTGAGGTTGTGGCTATTCTCATCTCCTTGCAATATGCTCAAACCACCTGAGTCTTTGTTCTTATTTCTTCTCTAAGTTGATTTACTTCCAACCTTTTTCTAATATCTTCATTTCGTAACCTGTCTAATTTTGAAATTCCTATTATACTTCTTAACATTTTCATTTCTGTAGCTTCTGATTTCTTTTATATACCTCTACTTTAAGTATTCTTGGTAAGCGCTTGTCATATATTACACCAGTTATTCTTCGCCATGTGTTCCAGCCCATTTATATTCGAATTTTCACTTCAACTTCCTTTGTTCAGCATTGACCCCAGATATTTGAAAGTAGCTGTTCCTTTTTAGTTTCATAATCAATTTTTATTACTTTGATCCCTTAATCTGTTGCCAGATATTCCGTCTTATTAATATTAATGTTCAATCCAAGTTACTACAGTTTTGATTTTCCCACAAAGAACCAGATCGTCTGCATACAACATTATCCAGGGAAGTAAATTTTGCATATTCAGTAAAATGATAAAGAGAAGTAGGCTGAGTGTTGATCCTTGGGGGAATGGGAGGCTTGTTCCTTGCTTACTTTTTACCTTAGTCTCGGCCTCCTAATAGGTATCTTTGCATAGAGAAATGTAGTATTCTGGAATTCTACTCTTTCTAAGGGATTGCCAGATCAATGGCCTTGGGACGGTATCATAGGCTTTCTCCAAGTCCACAAATATCATGTGTAGAATTTTATTGCCCTCTCTATACTTTTCCTTAAACTGTTTTAGTGTGAATATTGCATCTGTTGTAGAAAGACCTGGTTGAAATCCAAATTGATTTTCTTTAATGTTGACTAGCTTCCTTAATCTGGACTCTATATAGTATCCGTTCCCAAAGTTTCATTGTGTGGCAGTGAGCAGTCTATAATTCTGACATTCTCTGTGATTTCCCTTAAGCGTTAATATTAGGTTATAATTCTTTTTCAGATCACGCCTTTATCATTAATAAACCGATTATAGTATAACCTGCAACTTGATATATATGAGTTTTTATCTTTCTAATCGTATATCTCGCCAATTATCAGAATTTTTTTATAAATTAAGATATTGTATCTACATATACATATAGATTGGCAATCTAAAATATTTTATTAAAAGTAATATACGATATCTATAGTATCAATGAACTATGTGTAAAAGTTTGCTAAATCTCTAGTGCTAGCATATATGATAGGTTCTCATAGAACGTATCTAATGTAGAATACCATTAAATTAGAATAATTACTTTATAAACCAATCATTAACGTTTTATGCTTACAATAAATCGTTATCTTAGTAATGTATATTACTAAGAGCATTTATATCTACAATTATTAAGCAAAGTATTTCGTTATTTCTAATACATTCCATTTGTTTAACTGACTAAAATAACACTCATATGATCATTTTCTTATTGTACTTGTTAGTAATCAGCTGTCTGTTTGTTTTCATAGCAATAACAGCTGTTTAGTATTCACTTACCCTACCCATTTCTTGAATATAAATATATAATATTCGATATAAAATTATTTTATATATGTAGTAATAAATTTATTAAATAATACATCCAGCGGATACCTTACAAAGCCAAATCCAAGAAAAATACATCAGCTGTGTAACCTTGACATTTTTCAGTAAAGTTGGCATCCGATTTTCAGTTTCATACTTTATTTTCTAAAACAATTAAAAAGAATTTGAACTCAAGAGAATTACAGCATGTCTTCCCCAAGCCCAGGAAAGAAGAGAATGGATCATGATGTAATAAAGCTGTATCCTTTTGTATTCATTTTACATGGCTTTAGGTGTTTGGTTTAAAAAATAGTACTAAATTTTTGAAACTATACTGTAAACATAGGTTTGGTTGGTATAAAAACTAGTTCTTCCTACATAATAGTATCAATTGTTTAAGAAAACTCTACTAAGTTTTCATCATATTGAGTTAACTCAATGCAGCAGCATCGAATTTTAAAAACATTAAAAAAATGTTCATAAAAATATAATTTTAATTTATATTGCTAAATAATTATTTTAAAATATTTTTTGTTGGTCTAACTTCAGAACTTCTTGAATTGTAGTTGTAACAGTGATATTTTAATAGAACTTTATAAAAATTTATATAGTTATGACTGCTAAAGTATACTTAATATATTATTTAATTTATTATACAAATTATCCTTATTTTTTTTCTAATTTATAGTTCATATATCAATCTAGATATTAAACTATTTTATAGCCTACAATTAATTAACTTTTCAATACAATAGAATAAAATCATAGTCATTTATTCAATTAGTTATCTGCTAATAATACATAAATACAAACTTTAACTTAATTAAAAAAGCAGTATCTTTATGAGTTATGTATAAAATATAATAAATAAATTTTATTTGTATGAATTGTAACTAAAAATTAAAATATGTAGATATGACAGTTCCTTACCTTTCATAGATTCAGAGGTGATACTACCCCCCCCCTAGCACATATTTTAAGATCAATAATTGGAATCAGTTCTTCAAATACTCTTTTAAAATATAATTTTTTTAGGTCAGACTCTCCCTTATGGTCATGGGACAGCATTCTGAATGAAAATATGAAGCTTGGCCAAAATGTGAAAATTGTACTTTTAATAAAAAATCAATGTAAATGTCAAAGTGACTAAACTGATTAATATTTGGTAGATATACTATAAACTGGTCCTAATTTAATCTATAGTTCAGCTTTTAAATATTGATTCATTTTACCTGTGTGCAACCTAAAAGCCAAAAATGTTTTGAAAACCTTATTTTTGTGATTGAAAGAATATGATAAATATATTTTCTTTAAACTCCAGACAATAGTTAATAAGAAATTTAATAAATTAATACCAAAAATGTTATGAAAATTTTTATATAAAAAGTTACTGATAGATGAAAATCCTATGTATAGGAAAAAAACAGTTAATTAATTTCTTAATAAAATATTAATAATCCATTGGAATTCGTTAATATCTGATATACATACTAGTCTTTATGTGACATGTAATTAGTGTATCGAATAAAAAAATAGTTGCTACATCTGAAGTTAAGAATTGAGGTCCATTGATTCAAACAGATTCAGCCAATGAGTTAAAAATTAATTGTTCTCTTATTTTATTTTAGCAAATAATATCATTCTTAAACTACTAAATGAGCAAGAAACTACTAACAAACCACTTTAAACCATTTCAAGTTATAAACTAAGAATAGTCATCACTTTTGAAGAAAATCATATTTATGTACTAGCCTTAGTAAGGTGCTATTTGCTAGAGCAACCAAATTCAGGCAATAGATAGACATTTGACATGTTAACCACATTTCCAAATTTTTAGAAATCAGTTCAGTAGTTTTAAAGTTATTTATCTTCAAAGTAAACCATTTTTCTAAAATTGTTAACTAAATTATAACTGATTTCAATTAAATTTGGCACATACACTAAGTTGTAAAATTAGTAGACTGTTGATTTTACTATTTGGCACATATAAAATATCTGCCTCCACTTATTTTACATCAACTAATCAATACATGCCAATACTTAGGAATAGAGAGAAGATCTATCTGGCTAAACAATTGGTGTCTCACCTGTTCTAATACTACTTCAATCCCTCATTGTCCTCAGGTGGAGGCCTAGACAACCCCTTAAGGTTTACCATAGATGCTTAAAAATGACTTAACTAATTTGTTTGAAATTCAGTTAGGGTATACCAAATTCTCTTGTGGATTTTTGTGTGAAAACTTTTGAGGTCCATTCCTCCTAAGGTGATGTGATGGCCCACTGAAAAAAATAAGTTGGTCTCAAAATATCAAAATGTACCCTTTGTAAAAAAATCCATCCTGAATCAAATATCAATAGAATTGATTAATATTTGGTATCTATGTTACAATAACTCACAGTTTTATATATAATCAAGATTTTTAAATATATTGATTTCAGGTACAACCTGAGAGCCAAAAAAATGATTTTTTAATTTTTAGAATAAAAATGTTTGGCCATATATATTTTTTTATTCCTATGGTTTGTGTAGTAGTACCTGTTTATCAACTGTGGAACATTTTATAAGGATATATTGATACAGAAAAAGTTATGAAAATTGTTGTGTCAGAAATTGTCTATATTTGTAAATCCTACATCTATATTTGAATAAGAAAAGGTAAATATTAATTTCCTAATAAAATATGAATAGTTTATTGAAATGGCTTCATATTTGGCCTACTATTCTTTATATAATATATGTTATAAGTGTGCCATGTAAACTATCCTAAGTCAAAAATTGAGGTCCACTGAATTTAAAAATCAATTTTTCTGAATATTAATTTTAATAAATGACTTAGAGACTAATACTGAGATATTTTAACTCAAATAGAGCCACTTGTATGTGATTAAATTCACTTAAAAAATTATTTTTTATGAACCTGCTACAAAATGTCCATGAAGCATACATTTGTTCTAATTATTCCTTTTTGGCAAGTGATGAACACTAATTACAACATCAACATATTCATGGTATTTACAGTAATGCATTTTAACATCAATCTAACAATGCTAGATTTTGTAATATTTGTCAAGTTGTTACATTACCTACACTATCACTATAATATGTATGTATGTATATATTATGTACATACTATTAACTTTCCCAGAAGAGTAACTATTTTGTTCAACAAATTTAGTAATACTAGTTCTGGTATACTTACAAACAACTAGCAGTAATAAAGTTATACTTGATATCATTATTTATACTAACCATAGTTATGATATTCTTGGTATTATTTATCATATTTGCTCTACAATTAACAGAAGCTATCTTCTAGTTATTAGAAATGTAGTCAAACATTAATATTGATCTACCTTATAATTCTACTAGTGCCTATTTGATCTTTTATAATTTTAATAACAACTTGAATATGGTATGAGTGATGGTTGTGTACACAACAAATGGTCTAAACTCACCACTGAGATTCCTAAGTCTTATTAGTTGTTGCATTTTAATCATCTTATATTTTTCTTTTATGAATAATGGTTTATGAATTTTGATTTTCAGATAGACCACCAAGCTTGATTGACCACTGTATCCTGTTTCTGTTGGGTATAGAACAAGATGCACATGATTTCATAGTTTTGATTTGATCTTCAAAAGTTCTTGTTGAAGCCATAATTTTCTTTATCTTTTGGTTAGAATATATTCAATATGTGTTAGTATTACCAAAGGCTTGCCAGCTTTTTTATTTTATTTTATATTTTTGTTTGTTTGTCTGCAGTAAAGATTTCATTCGACAGATAATGAATTGATATTATAAATGAAGTATTCCAATGAACTATTCATATTTTATCTGGTAGACTCACGAAAATGGCATGGCAACAAAGAATTTTGCACAGTTATCCAATAGAACTATCATGATATTGGTTGGTATTAAATTAAATTACATAAAATTAAATTACCATATATATTCCATACATACCATATATATTCCATACATACCATATATATTCCACATAGCAACTTTACTAATATTCTGTAAGAACCTTTTGAATTTTGGTATTGTAGCTAACCATTTTCATTTTGCTTATAACGAACCTTATTAGTCACCTTATGTGATTTTCACTTAGATATAAATTTTACTTATCAAAGGTTGTTAGAGATGTCAATATGTTTAGCAACAAACTATATTTACTCATTTTGGCATTATAATTAACATTTACTTTTTTGACTATAGTAAACCTTAGTTATCAGATGATTTTCCCTCTGATAACAGTTGTTATGGACAAGCTACATAATTAATTATTAATTTAAATTTTATTTATCACAAAAAGAAGTGAATTTTATTTTAAAATTAGATGTTTTATTTGGATCCAACCCTAAAATATGTGAAGTCATGTCTGAAATTAGATATTGTGATATTAAAGCTAACAAAGTCAAAACTATTTATTAGATATTTGAGGATGTACTATCTCTTAGATATTGTTTGATTCAAATGGTATTACTATCACTTAATGTTGTAATCAGGAACTAGATATTAGAGTTATTGTATTTTAGTTTTACCTTCAGTTTTAATATAGGTACATATATATATATATACTTATTTAAAATATGATTTTGTCTATAATCACAATCCAATTCATGTAATCTTTTGACAGCCAACACCGAGAAATGATTTCTCATGTAATTTTTAATTTATCTAATGCACCTTTTGGCCTTTTATTATTCCAGCAATTTTGTAATGTTTCTTTTTTATTACTATTATGCTTAAACATGTTTTTCTATGCTTAGTAATTAAGAATTCCTTAACAAATGTCCCCTTATAAGAATTGAGAGCAAATATGAAGTCACTGTTCTTGGTGGGCTAAATGAACTGATGGTACGATTTCATGGACCTCCTGAAAGTGAGTTTTAAGACATAATGTGTAATGTTTTATTAGTGGTATAATGCATTTAATATTTTGTGAGCATCAACATTTTGAGAGATATTTTTCATAATTTTCAAAATTTGTATGTAAGTAGGTATTATTTATTAATTCATATTATTTCTTTATTAATGCTTCTCTCTAATTTAAATATTCTTTTGTTATTTTTACATTCTAGCTCCTTATGAAGGTGGGATATGGAAAGTTCGTGTGGACTTACCTGATCGTTATCCCTATAAGTCTCCATCTATTGGTGAGTTTTCCTATAAATTTTCCATCATTAGTCCAGATTTATAAAATGTAAGTTAATATTATTAGGAAAACCTCATTATATATTTGAATTTGATTTACCATACATTAAAAGTTATCACTTTTATTTGTCAGATAGGTACTACATAGGTTTCACTTTATTTTCCGTTTTGATGTATGAATAAAATATACATATCTTGAATACAGGCCAGTTTTAATATGTTTAAAGGTTTATCTGTAATAGTTGTTGAACAAAATGTTTTATGTCATAATCTTAGCCGTTTTCAACATATTTTTGCATTATGGCTGCCTATATCTACTACATTTATGTCACTTGTTTTTGTACGATAATTTTTTTCATTAAATTTACAATAGGTAATCACACTTTTGCCCCATTTCTTATTATCTGGCTATAGCACCTACACATTGAATATATTAGCCTTTCATTTTGTCGTTTAGTTTACTATTGATTTATGAGTGGGTGTAGAGCTAGCACTAGAATATTTATTTGAGTAGCTACGTCCTACTAATGTTTCGTTCACATAACTAATTAATGAAATGTACCTACATACATTCCCGCTGGTGTGTGTTTTAGCTCTGATTGTATTGTATATTTCTTTAAAGATTATAATATAAAATTATTAACATTTTTATGTCCTGTAATGTACAATTTTATTAAGATATAATAACGTCGACAAATAATAACAACAACAGTTGCTAGTATGTATGAATTGGGATGGATTTAAAAAAACATTTTTCTTAAGCTTATTATTTTTATTTGTTGATTTTTTTATATATTATTAAAAATCTTTATTACACAGTAGACATACAAACGTGAATTATTTCATATAGACATAGATTTCATGAAGTGTAGGTAGGTACCTAAATTTGTTTAATTCTCCAAGCAGAATTTATTTTAAGCAATATATTTAAAAAATATGTAAATCTGTAGTTCTTTTTTAAATGTTGTTCACTTTTGAAATACAAATACAACTAGTTGAAAAAGTTTAATACCGGATAATTTGACTTTTTGTATAGTTAGGCATAGCAGCAAAACTATAGGCAGGTGCCATACATCACCTTATCTATAGTTAATTAAATCTAAAGAATGATTAAAGAGTTTTTGTAGAAATGAAGCATTTCATAATTCAGGTTTTTATAAGTCCATTTCTTTAGCAATGTTATTACCAGAGTAGAAAGGTTATATTTTTCTCTTTGAAATCATATTTGTAGATTAGTCTCTTTCTACTAAACGTATAGCATCACATACAACTATTTTTATTACTTGCTATAGTTTGGAGTTGTGTTAGAGGTATTCTCTTTTGAAATTCATTTTATGGTAGCTTTGGCTGATACTTAGCAATTATGCTGTATTATGCACTGCTGAAAATGCGCTCTCTAAATTTATTGATTTCTTAGTTATATTAGTCGACCACAATGTTGGCACTAAAATATCTTACAATAAAATTCCAAAGTTGTGATTTTACAAATTTGATATTTGATATTTTTGCTGTAGGTATGATGTTTTTCTATATAATATATTTGGAGGTGTTTTTTTTTAAATGTAATTCTGATGTATTTTATTGATAAAATTGTTCTTACTTAGTTATTGATTTTTATTTTAGGTTTTCTGAACAAAATATTTCACCCCAATATTGACGAAGCGTAAGTTCTTCCAGTATTTGACTGTTTTTTTAAGTTGAGGATGTATCAAGATGACTTAGGTATTTATTGTAAAAAATGTAATTGTTATTCATATTATAAATTTTTCCTTATTATTACTAGCCTAAGGTAGTTAAAACCATAGAGTAATATTTGAAACTATCAATAATACACTAGGTAAACACACTCATAATTATAGAGATATGAATACATAAACTTACTAGAAAACTCAAAACTTGTAGACGATTTTATAGAATATGTTTTATTTTTAAATGTATTATCACAAATCTCAGTACACAAGGATTACTAAAAATACATCTACTTTTACCTTAATAGATCATCTTTACATAAACAGAATACCAACAAAATCTAGGTATTAACTATGCGGGTATACTAATTACTGATATTACTGACCATTTTTAATTTTCTTTATATTTTTACGTCGAACTTTAAAATTATATCAAGGCCAAAAATTCGAATATTCAACAACAATAATAAACAAAAATTTCAACAACAAAAATTAAAAGCATAAATTGAGATTCTCATATATCGGAAACTAATCTTAATAAATCCACTAAATCATATGTAGATATTCTACAATCAATTTTTGAAGAATGTTTCCCACTAGAAACCCAATCAAAATCGAAATTCAAATCTAAGCCATGGTTTACAAATAGTTTTAAAATAGGTGCAGTCACAGAAATTAATTATTTGCTAAACGGTAAAAGCCGAAATATGTACATCTGATCAATAAATTACAAAGAATAACATACAATTTATAATAAATATGTCATTTCTGCACGAAATAAATTTAGCAAGCACAAATGCAAAAACCAAAAATAATATTAAGAAAACGTGGTTTTTGTTATCTCGATTCATAAAGCCAAAAAATATCTGTAATAATATTTTTTAAAAATCAAAGAAATAACAGAAATAGTGGGAACACTAAATAACTACTTTTCGAAAATTGGAAGTGAACTTTAATAATCAATCCCCTCAACAGACAGTAACATGAACCTTAATATTTCATGCATTACTTTTTTATACCTAAAAGAAAGTCAGATCTGAAGAGATTTTCAAAATAAATCCTTCCTAACCGAGTCTAAAAATTAGGAATCCAAATTAATATATATGAAGAAGGGATTTTTCCTGCTACACTAACAATAACAAAAATTATTCCATCTGGCAAGAAAAATTATCCTAATAATTACAGACCAATCTCAAAAATAATTGAACAAACAATGAAAACCCGCTTAACTGAGTACTTTGAAAATAGAAATATCTTAATTAAAGAACAATTTAGCTTTCGAACTAACCACTCAACAACTGATACAATAAATGTACTATGTGATACCTTGTATTTATGAAAATCAGGATAATAAATCATACACTCTAATATCATTCATAGACTTAATAATAGCTTTTGACACAAGAAATTACAAGAAATTACAAAAAATTAAGAAATTGGAAATCTATAGCATTAGAAGTAAATTCCAAATTGGATAAAGTCATTTATTGAAAATAGATTTCACACAACTAGTTCAAACTCAAACATTTTATCAGCAACAATTGAATAACCTATGGTGTCCTGCAAGGTGGAAAATTATCATCTCTTCTTTTCATTATACAGGGTGGCAATAAAGTCACTATACACTCATTATGCAATCATTATGGCCATCTCATAATTCGCATTTGTTAACACGACCACACGTTTGTTAGTCATCAACATGACGTAAACTAATGAATACAGTTCGTTCAGTCAATGAATCTAGTTCGCTCTTTACACAACTGTTTATCTTGGCGCTTATCTTGATTGAATGCTTATTTTATCAGCAGAA
>JAUYWI010068742.1:0-14661 GCA_034780595.1 Parotoplana pacifica
GGCCCACTGTCTCTCCCTAGCCCTTCCCCCTCCCAGGCCTATGAGAAGGGACAAGCCTGGGGGTACCGGAGACAGGTAGATTACTAGTGATTTTTTTATACCAATACTAATTTTATTCAAAATTTCCTTTTTTCTGTTTTGTCCATAGTAATTTTCCACTTAGATATAGTCAATCAAATAAAATGGATTTTAATATATAAAATTTGCTTTTGCCAGCACCGTACAAACTATATTTTAGCTATTCCTGGATTGAGCAAATATGTTTTCTTTTACTTCAGAGCCTCTGGTCATCTATGGTGCTTCAGGCAGTGGTAAAACTTCAGTTATGGGCAAATGTGCCAGTATGATACACAAATGGATTATAGAGGAGGCAGAAACCAAAACGGGCGACAGTGACACTTGCATAATGCCTGATAATTGTCTTCTACTGGTCCGATTTCTTGGCACAAGCCCTGGCACATCCAGCATTAGGCAGACACTGAAATATCTATGTCGTCAAATGGCCCACGTTTCTGGCTCTAGAGAAGCGCAGAAATCTGCTGACCAGTTGGACGATATCAAGCAGACAGTGGCAACATTTTATGAAACATTGGAAGCATTTGCCAATACCAATCAACGTGTCTATATATTTTTGGATTCTGTTGACCAGTTGGACGCTTCTGACTGCTCTTATCAATTGAATTGGTTGAAAACACGATTACCACCTTATGTGAAGATGGTATTGTCTACTCTACCAGATATGTTTGATCTCTTGGATACTTTCAAGGTAAGAATGTTTAATACAAGGATATCTTGGTTCATATTGATCATATTTTATTTCTCTTATTAGGCTAAACTACCCAATAAGGCTAACTATGTCGAAGTGAAACCACTTGAACAAGATCTCTGTCATACCATCCTTCAGTCATTACTCCGAGAAAAGAACAGGGATCTAAATAGCGAACAGTGGGGCTTAGTGAAAGCAGCCTTTACTCAATGCAGTCTGCCCATATTTGTGAATCTTGTGTTCCATCAAGTGCTGATCTGGTCCTCGTATCAAGTGGACCATCTGGCCATTGAGTCCACTGTCCGTGGAGCTATTTTTCAGTTATTTGACAAATTGGAGAGGCGTCATGGCAAAGTTCTGGTGAGTTACCCATGTACCTATGACTTTTTACTATTTGAAATTATTATGTTCGCTATCCCGATTTCTAGAATTTTTAGTTAATACAAAGTATTAATTGGTTAAACTATTCGCTGATGAGTAACGAATATTTAATAATTTCAATTTTTAAATCAAAAGGTACTTTTTATGAAGACTGTGTGATTGCTTAGCTAGGATATACCTACCTAAGACTTGATCACATATATCTTTTAATCTATTCTGTAAAATGATTTTAATAAATAAGGATAGTGATTGTTTTATTTGTACTATTAACCTAATAATGTTGACTGTTGGACGGTCTTCTACATATTTATTGATTACCTGATTAAGTGCTAGAAAGGAAGAAAAATCAATGTTAAAAAATATTTAGGAGGAAACAAAAGACTTGCATCCATGGTGACAGGAACTCCGGTGTACAGTAAAGCAGATCACTACCTACATTTGGTATCTACGTACCTACATAAGTTCCTAGTTTGAGAAAGTTGACATTCTTGTTATCTCATGGTAAGAGAGTGATTGACCCGGCAAAGAAATACACAATAGAAATGTATTATAAACAAATATTTATAGCAATCCATATTTAGAAACAGTTTTGGTGTATGATTCCTTTTAGACAATAGTAAATGGATAGGTTAAACTAAAAAATTAAAGGTTGAAGTTGATCTAAAAGCACAACAGACTTTAAAATTGTAAGTAAAATGTCAACAACAAAATTATGATTAAGAAATGGCTAAATCACCATTTTTCACTTAATTCAAAAGATATTTTAAAATTTTATTTTATATTCGATTTGGCAGTGTGATTTATAAATTACAAAATCAAAGTTCTTCATTAGAACATTTTGTGTAGTTTTTCTTGAATGAACCTTCTACGCTTGTCTGACGATAGGACTGTATAGTTCTCTCAGTCAGACGAAACAAATAAAAATTACAAAAGTTAAATCAATAATAAAAGTCGACAACACGAATTTTCTTTTCAGTTTTAAGAATTGCGTATTTTTGTGCTATTTTGTAAATGTTTTGTTTCATTTTGTGTATGTTTTATTCTTAAGCATATAAAACCCCAGACATTTTTTTGTTTGCTTTAAAACTGACTCCATAGTTCCCAAAAAAATATTTTAGACCTCGCATGCCTTGGCTTACATCACAGCTTCTCGTAATGGTTTGAGTGAATCAGAACTGGAGGATTTACTTTCTCTGGATGATGAAGTTCTTCGTGACATTTTCCAGCACCATTTGCCGCCTCAGATCCGTGTACCTCCCTTCTGTTGGTCACGATTGCGTTACGAAATTGGAGCTTATCTAGTTGAAAGAGAGGCTGATGCAACACGAGTGATTTTTTGGTGAGTAATTCAGAGTCTGATACTTTTGATAGTTTAGATAGTTATTATCTGAGATTAACTGACGACTCCTTAAAGACATCCCTAGACAAAAATATTAAGTGCGCCACAATTATGTGAATGCATGTTAAAATTGTACCAAATAAAATCGTTTTCAATACTTCAATTCTTAAATATGTACAGTTGTTATGAATTCATTAAGAAGAAATATTCTGTAATTATAATACATACTTAAACCAGTTACATTTAAATTACTGGTTAATAATAATAATACTAATATTAAGCTTTTATTTACATGAAAATATGAATGCAAAACCGTATAGAAGTTTTACAATGTAGGTTGTTGTATTTATCATCAAAAATTGGAAGCCAACTGAATCGTTGCATCCATTACAGGTACCATCGACAGTTTATTGAGGTTGCCAAAGATTATTTTCTTCAAGACCAGGAATTCAGCAAGAAGATTCATTCGAACATGGCTGATTATTTTCTGGGGATTTGGGGCGGTGGAAGGGCAAAAGTGTTTCAGTTACCAGCATACTTAGTCAAAAAGAAAGTGAGTAAATTAGTTCCCTGTATACTTGAGATGAATTCCTACAAGTAAGAAATAATAAAATTGCTTTTTCAAAACAGGTAGGTACATAGAGGCTAGAACAATAAATTAGATAATTCACTTAAAAACTATGTTAAGTTTATATCATAGAGTTCACTTATTACTACAAGGCCAATTGGAAGAGAATATTAAATTTTGTTTTGAAACCTCTATTTTGTATTCATTTCTACAACTATTAATACTAATCAGTTTATTAGACTGCAAACATTGGTAATATCAATTAGAATTAATTTGACTTTAGTTACTCCATTTTCTATCATTCAAATACAGACTCTTAAGATAATCCTTGATGATTTCAACTGCATATATAATCTTTGTTTCCAGAATTTTTCTCCTGAATTACCTGAGGACAGAATGGTTCCGTTACAACCCTATGTTCAGGAGATGGTCGGGTCTACGGGCACTGATGATAACAATAAGTCCTCTATCAGATTCAATCTTCGTAAACTCAATGAGTTGCCTTACCACTTGGTCCATTCAGGGAGGTTCAGTGAATTCTATGACTATCTGGCTTTTGATTATGAATTCTTATTCAATAAACTTCGTGGAACTTCCAGGTTAGTCAGTCAACTACTGAAGCAACAGTTTTGTCTACTGAGCACACATATTTTTAGGAATTTCTACCATTTCGCTCTGTTTATGAATTTCCATTGGAATAATCACCTTCATTAAGCAAACCAGATGTCATTTAGTTTTTTTAAATATTGCCGTTACTTTTCAATTTTGGAAATAATTTATCTACTTGTTTTCATTTTTTTTTCTTTTGCAGACAAGATTTATTGATTGATCTCTCTCTTGTTGCACAGACAACAACTCCAATTGATGAATTAAATCTACTTCTCAATGCCATTAGAATCTCAACTCAATCTTTGATTTATGATCCTATAAACTTAAGCGTTGACCTGATTGGCCGATTGAAATCCTATGAACATGAGTATCCACGTCTCGGAATGCTACTGGAACAATGTCGCACCATTGCAAGGGAGGACAATATTCTTCTGCCTCAAATGAAATGCTTTGAGTCTGGCAGTGGCATACTTCACACCAGTTTTGATTTAGAAATTGGCATGGGACTGATAATGCCAAACGGTCAAATTGTAGTTTTCAGCATGTTGGACAACGAAGTAAAGATTTTTGATGTTGATGGTAATGTTAGACAATCTTACGTCACAACCCACAATCTGTTTTTGTCATTGAAGTATATCATTCGACGTGGGTTACCTGAAAGTTTGTGCACCACTGTGGTAGCACATCATAAAAATGTAGACCCTGAACTTCAAAAGGAAGAAATTATTCAGATGATTGAAGAAGAAGAGAATAGACGCAATGGAAACGATATAATTGAGGAAATAAATGAAGAAAAAACTGATGCTGACAATTGTGGTCATGATGGGGATAGCAAAGATAAAAAAGAAGCTGAAAAAGACGACAATGATAAAAAGGACAAAAATGATGAAGAAGAAGACAAAGAAGAAGAAGAAGATAACGCAGATGATGAAAAAGAAGATCGTAAAATTGACGTATTGCGTGTTGATTTTAAAAGTGGGCGAACGAATGTTCTTTTTTCGTTTAAAAAATCGTGGATGATGAACTTCAAATTTGATAATATTGAGTATGTAGGTGATAATTGGATTGTTCACAATAAACGTCAAACAATATCTGAAGCAACTCTAGTAAATATCAAAGAACAAACAATTGTCCTTGATAATCTAAAAGGTCGAATTGGAGGATTGGATATTGACATAGAAGAAAAATATTTTTTCTACTGTACTCCCGATAACAGTGATAACAAGATGTTCATATTCAATTTAGAAACTCGAAAAGATGTCACTGTTACAATGGAAACTGATGTAAAAACATATGGGTTGGTTGTGGCCAATCATACTGCATTTTTGGTCACTTATGAAACTAAGGATGACATTACTGGCTATTATTTGCGAATATATGATATTGTTTATTCTGAGGTTGAAGTTATGGAAGTAGTGTACAGAAAGAGTATTCTTTGGCGGGAAAAACAAGAGTCTCCATTAAAGATGAAATACATGCAATGTTATACCTCTGATACCCATAATTATATTGCCATGTTTTCTTTAGTAACGGGCTCAAATCACACTATTGACGATAACGGCCTCATTTATTCACGAGAAAAAGACGACATTTTTACTTTAAAGGTAGATGAATCTACTGTACTTGTCTATTACGGGTGTTTTTATTAAATTAACTCAAATTATGTGTCCGAATTTCAAACTGTTTGCATATTATTAACTATGTAAAATTCGATTTGACTCTTGGTGGATAAAGGAGGGGGTTGCCACCCTAAGGCTTTTTTCAAAGTGCTCAAAAATTTCTGAATTAATTTACTTGAAATTTGGAATCTGCTCACCAAGTTCTCTTGCGGATTTTTGACATCATTTTTTTGTGACACAATATTACATGATGGCCCTCTAAAAAATGAAGTTGATCCCAAATTGCCAAAAGGTAGGTAGGTACGTTTTACAAAAAACAGTAAATTCTGAAGCTAAATATTTATAGAATTGATTTTATTTGGTATATAGACTATAAATATTATTGTACATTCCGTGTTTTTGAAAATATTGTTTTTGTAACCTTAAAGCCAAAAGTTCAATAATTTTTAATTATACAAAACTGCGGAATTGATTTTTTTACATTTGTGGAGGTTACTCAGTGCTATATACTGCTAACAACTAAAGAAAGTTTCATTTACAAATATTGCTCAGAAAAATTTTTGTGTCAAAAATTACCCATATACAGAAATCCTAAATATTTTGATAAGAAAATTAGAAAATTTAATTTCTTAATACAATAGGACTAGTATATTAGAATGCTTTTAATTTGGCACAGTTACTCTTTATCTGGTATGTTATAAATGTGCCAAGTAAAGAAGTCATAGCTTTATTCAAAGTCAGAAATTGAGGTCCATATTTTGGGACCAGACCCAGCCAACGCGTTAAAATTCAATTCTGAAATTTAATTTTAGTGCAGGAAATCATCCAAAGCCACTAGAAATAACCTAGAAACTATAGGTTGTCACATAAAAATGTTCGTTTTTAAATCCTATTTTTTGTCAGGAGAGATGGTGGTTGTTTTAATCATAGATTTATTATTTCCTTTGGTAGAAAGTATTTGTGGTTTCAATCGTAGAGTAATAAATATAAATGATCATTCTGTAGTTTCAATAATCTTATATCTTGATTATATTGATTGATATCTAAAACCTATCTATAGATATCTAATATTAAAATAATACAGAATCAACAGAAATTCATTACTGTGATTCTAATTTGGAATTATTCATTTTTCATGGAATACACTATTTTCCAAAATATCATTTATACAGAATATCGACTCTCGCTGGATCTTTTCTAGGGTAAATAAATTTCAACGATTTTTATAATTAATTGCTAAATTGAGACAGTACAAAGTAACATAATTTTTACACAAATAACTTCATAGATTGATAAATTAAAATATTTTCTTTAATATTATAAAAATTGTTCAATTTATGTAATGATATGATGATTATGAATATTTTATATATAATTACCTTTTTTCTATTGAGGACAATTCATAATAGTATAAAACTGTTTACACCTTTAGCAAGAGTCGGATCTCTGTATATTTATTACTCTATGGAATACACGACAGACAAAACGTATTTTTAACTGAGTCTAAGAGACGATGTAACAATACGGCAGCTTCGATTCACACAGTATTAGAAGAAACCTGGCCCGGATTTCAGCAGGATGTTCATTAAAATGTATCATGTTTTCTAAAAATTAATCGATAATCAATAATTTTTTCCAAAATGTATTTATGAATTTGTGTTTCTGAGTGCTTTGTGGACCTACTCAACAAATTTGAAGCAAAACGAACAAACTTTAATTTTTGACCTGATGACGTCATCGGCCCCTAGCTCAATCCCCTTATTGATTTTTTGCTTCAAAAACAATTTGTGGATGAATCTTTTCCGGTTACTTGTGTGCTAAATTTCAGCCCAATCCATCCTCGGATGTATGAAATCATAGGGTGGTGACCACCTCCTCATATGAAGCGGCCTAATATGTTTATCCACCAAGGATTAATGACAACAGGGCGATTAGCCATTGGTCTACCTAGAACTATGTGTGTGTAAATTGGTATTTATTTCAATTCAGTTGAACCCAATTATAAATCTGCTTGCTCTTCTTTGGCTTCTTTCGAGTTTGTCGAAGTTACTTCTTCAAATTCATGGTTGTCACCCAGGGGCTACCTACTACATCACACTTTCACTGAATGGTTTGTAGATTTGGTGGTGTCCCTAGGCTCTGGAGGATCTTAGTTTATTTGTTGACCACAATATCAGTATGTTCTCCAAAGGTAAGTCCTCTATCATATGTGACTCCAAAGAACTTTGTCATTTTTTATGGAGATTATGGTGTTGTTGATAATGATCTTAAGATCATGGTCTTTGTAAGTATTGTTACTGAAAAAAAAACATGATTTGTCACCGTTAGCGATAATTTTTCTTGTCCAAGTATTTGACTTTGATGGTGGCTGTTTGGATTCTGTAGTTGGTAGTTTCGAGGTTTTTAAATGTAGCTAAATCATCAGCGAATCCAGTATAGTCTACATCCTAGATAATAAAAAAACAGGGGACATCACGGCTCCCTGAGGCAGCTCTCTCTATTTATCTATTTACTAATTTCTTCCTTGATCTTAACTCTGATCATCTATCCTCCAAGAAGTTCTAACAATTCATCCATCATAATACCCATCAGGTCTACATATATTCCCCACTCTGTCATACACTTTGCTGGGGTCTAGAACAACAGCTATGTTTTGTTTCTCTTTTGAGAATCGATTAATTTGTTGTTTGGTAGATCTGTTTCTCCTAAATTCTGCCTGTTATTTATTAATTTTGTTATCCTTCTCAAGCCAAGAGTTCATTCTGTTGGTAATAACTCTTTCTGATATTTTACAAAAGACGGATGTGAGACTAATAGGTCTATAAGAGTGTATCTTTTTCGGGTCTTTTCTTTTCTTGGCCATAAGAATTAATTCAGCTTTCTCCCAATCACTAGGCACTTTCACAGATTCCCATCTGTCATTAATAATTTTGGTGAACGCTTAGATTACTTCAATAGGTAGTTGATAGGTTCGATCTTGTCCACACACCCATTTTTGTTGGCGTTCGTTTTTAATAGCTTTCATGACTTTTTCAATGGTTTTCTGCTTTGAGATATCTTCATTCTCTCCTTCTTTTTAGATCTTAAATCTTTTTTTGATGTTAATACCAGTTTTCTTAACTTCCTTATTGATCTTCAACTTGTAATTCTTGCCTATTGGTTGTCCAATGTAGATGTTTTTTGTTTGTCTTCTATGTTCTACTCTATTATGGATGAGAGTCTAGTTACCTTCTGCTTGATATTATTTTTGTATTTCCACACTTGTTTGGGGTCTTGCTTAGTTGTCAGATGGCTGGTATATTGTATCTAGCTGTCGTTTTTAATTTTAATGGTTTTGTCCTGAGCTTATTGCAGGTTTCAATCCAATCTTCTTTGCAAGTATCCTTTGTATGTCTATTTCTTTATTTTCTAAGATTAGCAAGTTCTGAGATAGTCTTCGGTAGCTTCGATGCGTTTCTCTTTTTGACCAAATATTCTTCGCATTTGGCGCCCCACCACTGCCTTGCCCTTTTCCTGACTTCGGTATATACTTTTCTGCTGCTTAGTTGATAGTGTTACACAATCTTCTGTAGGACCTTTTGAGATTGATGTCACTGTTTTCGGTGTTTTGTAACATATCTGTGATGTGTTCTTCGAATCTTGCCAGTCTGCTTTCTTGTAATTCCATTTATCTTTCATGGTTATAGTCTTCATTGCTTTTGTTCGTTAATTCGACTCGATAGTTAGAAAGATGGTGACCTGATCTGAGCCGATACCTCTAGTGGTCTCCCATTTGCATCTGTCTTTGATGGTTGATTTACACAAGGTGACCTCAGGGGTGCTGTTGGTTCCGTGGGTCCTGCTGTAGAAAGTGGTCATACCATTGTTTGCAATAGTGAAGTGATGGAGGACTGTTTTCATTACTAGTGCTGAGATTAATATGTGTGTTATCCCCGTTATTAAGGATGGAATAGTCATTGGTGGCATTCACTATTTTCTCTTTGTTCTTCATTAAAATCACCGCCTATCGGTTGAAGTTTTCTTTCGTCGTTGAGAGTGTTTTTAATTGGGGATCTATATATGTTACATATTGAAATTGTCTGTCCTGAATTCGCGTGGATAAACATTTTCTTGCATTTCTTGTATGTGGTGATGTTTAATTTCTTCCCTCTTCTAAATTTGATATCTTCATTGATGAAAATTAAAAGACCTCTTCCCACGCCTTTGTCTGAGGTCTTGTCTAACAGCTTAGTAACCTCTGAAGCTGTGGAATTTGGATTTTACAGTTAGTTGGTTTCTTGAATTATGGCTACGTCAATAATTTATTTATCTATAAAAATTTCCACTCAGTTTGGTATTAATACCAGAATTTTGATGTGACATTTTTTGACCCCGTTCCTACTGTTCCTTTGTGAACCGCTTGGAGAGCTTGGTTGTTCTGTTGAATTTATGTGACAGACCAATTCTTGTCTTTAGAGATACCTTCAGGCTGTTTTCTCGATTTAATAAAACAATTCTTAACATCTGGTACATGCAGTAATGAGCCTACTTTCTTTAATTTTACCACCACATTTTCCACACTTCACATCTTTGATTATGTCTTTTTTGATATTTTATTTGGTGGTGTTGTTGTTGTCTTTCTTATTCGCCGAGTTGTCACAATTCTTTCAAGTCCATTTACTTTTACCTTGTCTTATTTCGTCAATTTTAATTCTTCTCAAACCAGTACAAGTACCGTGTATGTGGGTGTTGCATTTCCTGCAGTTGCTAGGTTGAATGTTTTTTCGCTATCGTTTTGTTACATCTACTGCAATTGGTGTTGATGGCGGATTCTGGGTTGTAAACGTTCCAAAACCACTAAAACTTACCTAGAAACTAAAAATACGTCATTTTGAATCATTTGTGAAGAAATTTGCTTTTACTAAAAATCTATTTTTGTGAGCGGCCCCAGTAACATGGGCATTATAGACTATAAAAGTGAGGCATTCAGTTTTCTAATACATTATTTCTAATGCCTTTGTAATTCTAAATCTCAAATTTGAGCAAAACAGTAGGATGTTTCAATTGCATTTTAGAGCCATGTAAGTGATTTTAGTCCAAAATATAGATATTTTGCATAAATAATCGATAGGTAATCACTATTTCAAAACAAATATTTTCACTCTGTATTTAATACCCATATTTTGAAATTATTTAGAATAAAGTTCTTTTAATGTCTCTGATATGTTTTAGGATCCCAAGTCCATTGTATCCAAAAAACAACGAAAAAATATTGGTGATGGAACACAGGTGAAATTTTTGGAAGCATACGAAATGATGGCAATATCCTTGACAGAATGTCTCTTTGGTCTGTTTTCATTAACAGATGGCATTGTTTTGAAAATTTTTCAGCTAGGCACAGCTGAGGGTTTTCTGGGAGGCGTTGCTCCAGGAAGTAATCTATTTATGATTTCCCATTTTCCTGATGAGAGTCAACAGTCGTCTGATGAGAGAATGTTTATTATGTGTAAAGTTTATAATCTGGATAGCATTAAGAAGGAGCTACAGAAAGTAGAAGAATCTGAAAGCAAATCGGAGTTTAATTTTATAACAGAAAAAGTTGGTTTTCTTGCTGATAATTCTGGATTTGTTGAGAAACGTCCAAAGACAACCACACATAAATTTGTATCACTGTTGAATGTGAACACACAAGAAGTTCACAACTTTACTTCAAAGCTTGGTTTTCTAAAAATTCAAATAGAAGGTTCAAAAATTATTACACAAGCTTCAAATGGTGAGGTTGCAATTAGAATGAAGGACCTAAAATTTAATAATGAAACTCCCCAGATACGAAGTAATATTGTGCAGCATACCAGCGACCATTTCGTTGTTATGCCAATGACTTCAGATGAAAATCTGTGTCAATTTTCTTGGCTATCCAAAAATAAGTTTGATTTAATTAAAACATTTCCGTGTGATATTGAAGACAGGTTTGTAATTGATGAATTAATAGATAAGGAAGAATTAAAGATACCTTCTCAAGTGCTTTACGAGGACAAAGAAGTTTGGGATAAATATGTTGAGCAGTTCACAACGGCTGGTATAAAAATGCGAACACGGCAATGTCTAACACGACCCAATTTCCCCAACCAGGTGTTCTGTATTTATTCTATGAAATATAAACTGATTGAAATAACACGTGCAGATGAGCCAGTTGTATATTGGTTAGGCAAAGTGTCTATTCTTGACTTGTATCCTGTCTTAAATGCAAAAGTAGGAGACACGGAAGCGAAATCAACTGTTCTTCATAGTTCGTTCTTTGAGGTTGGCTACAAACTGTGTCTCTTTGATGACGGCATACGAGCCATTAATTACAAATTACACATCTACAACATAGAAACGGGTCAATTGCTTCAGAAAGTACTCAATGAACAAAGTGATTGTGGGATGGTTATAATGGCCGGATTTATGCTGACTGCTGACAATCGTTATGTGATTGGTCAAGAACAACGCCGACCATATAAAATTGAGTTCATGATGTTTGACGAAGACGAAGCTAGTGATGATGAAATGTTTAATGTTCAGCCACCAAGAACTTTGAAGGTATGACTTTTTTATTAGTACTAATGCTCTACACTAAGTTTTTGATTCATTTGACTAGTCTATGGTCTATTTTATTTTTCTGTTTATGGTCCTTTTTGTCATCTCCCGCAAACATTTTCTGAACTCAAGAAAGCTAAAATAAGGCGAAAATATAGAAAACGCTTCAAACTGTTCACAAAAATTTATGTATTTTGCAGAAACTACCTACATTTTACACAAATCCAGGAAAACTAACAAACTTTTTTATCGTCAAAGGTGGACAAAAGGTGACAAAAAGGGCATTTTCTAATTATTGTACGGGATTCGCACTGCGGTTACCCACCAAATTCGACTACGGTAAATCTAATAAAAGAATAATGATGAAAATAGGTGCAGTATAGAATCTTCCTGCAAAGCGTACAAAGTTGAACATTTGATTAAAATTTGGTGTAGGATAACAGCCTCCGAGCCGTACCTTCATAATCCAAAACAGTCACAAAATTCCATTTTAAAGTATTTTTAGATTTATGACGTAATCTATTGCACATTTGACCGGCATGTGGAGGCAGAGCCCACTGGCAACATACAATTTGGACTAACGTGCTAACATAAACAACAACAAATAAAAACTGGTGCAGTAATAGATTCTACAAACCAATAAAAGTAAAAAAAGAAGTCACAGAATTCCATTTTTTAAAAGATTTTAAAAATTGTTATTGACGTTTATGGACAAATTACAGCTGCTGAAACAACTGCCATTGGAATTGGGTAAATAGTACTAGCCTACACTTTTCCTTAAATATGGGGGCTTAAGAGGCAGTATTCAATTTAGACATAGATGTCAAGCACATCATTTTTTTTAAATACAGTATATCAAATTAGTTTACCTAAATTGATTTGGATAACCCTCCCATGCATCTGAAAACTCGATTTCGGACATGGGTAACTAGATCTATCCTAATTTTTTACTGGGTGTGAGATCGTAACAGGCGATACACAATTTGGACATCGGTAGTCTAAGGATCAATCACTCCACAATTGCAATATAGATACAGTCAAATGTAAAACAACCACTGGTCTACTTAATTCTACTATTTATATATTATTTAGAATGTCGAAATAGTTTAGGCAGTGATATGACACTATAGACCGAATAGATTTGTCTGGAATTTAACTATTCAATTTTATGAAATTACAAAATCCAATTAATACGTAAAAAAGAAGACCTTCTTTCTTTCTTTTCAAAATTATTTTTGATTCTACATAACTCCAAACATTCATTTTTCTATTTGTTTAGTTTACTCATACTTCCATCTCTTTTTAGTGTTATTATAAACTTTATTTCCCTGTTTTAAGTGTGTGTTTTTGTTTAAGTAACTAAATAATTAAATGTGCGTTTACTTCTATTGTAAACTAGCACGCAATAATTTAAATCATTTAACTTATTTTAAGTTGTTATTGAGCCTGACATTTTTATTTACGTGTAGGTAATATTGAATTTTTCTTAAACCTGGCATCTTGATTGTTGTTATTGAATTATTCTTGAACTTGGCACCTTGAGAAATTAAATTGAATTACTATCCTTGAGCCTGCTTCAAACGTATTCTTTAGATTTATCGTATTTCTGATGGTCGTCGACGGGCAAACTACATATTCGAAAATGAACCGACTGAATTGATTATGTCTAACGATGGTTTTGTTATTACTCTAACCCACAATGAACCAGTTCGTGTCTTTCACATTGATGATGGGGAATTAGATATAAGACCAAGTACCCGACATAGCAGACGTTCTGCTGCTGGTGAGTTTTTTGAGCAGTCACAATCAATTTTTGAAGCTTTGACTAACACAGAGTGACTTTCAAACCCGACGCTAGTTTTAACTCAGACCCATTAATGGATGTAAAAATAACACAACAAAGGTTTGCCCAGGTTTTTAAAGGGACATTTTTAAAAGTATTGGTTTTTTTTTGGGGGGGGGGAATCTTTTCATAAAGCAAACTAAACTTTAGGAACCAAATCAATTAGCGCTGAAATTTTTACAATCTTTTAATTAAAATTCAAAGCTGGTGTATGTTGTTCATTTAAATTTGATTCTTACAAAACAAGCACTAAGCTGAGTGATAGCTGCTGAGAGTATCTGTCAAACACTAAACTAAGTACTCAAAAAGAAAACATTTAACGTTAATGTGGGTATATTTCAATGAAACCTTTTGACTTCCATAGACTAAACAAGTGAATCTATAGTTGTATGTAGATTTTAATGGTTTTTTGTAAAATATTAATGAATATTGATTAGGGTTTAAATTTTAATGTATAATTTTAATCATGCTTCAAAGATTAACAATAGCAGAATGAGTGTTTGTTGTAAAAACTGCAAAGGATTGTTTGAAGCAACTTGATCGCTCAATGTACAGATAAACAGTATCTGCTATAATTTCAATTTTTTTGATGCATTTGGCATGGTGACAGTGGAAATGTGTAAGAAAGCATGTCGGAAAGCAGTTGAGGAAAGAATTCATTTGTGTGTACAAAATAATTGTCGTATACCTAGAAATATTTTATTCATTTACTTAGTTTCAATGAGATTTGTGTACATATTTGACAAATATACCTACCTATATTAAATTTGTTTTGCTTTTGAGTGAGAGATTCAAATTGGGACACCCTGTATACAAACAGGTCTACATATTACAATTCTATTAATTCTTCAGAATCACACCTAAAATGCCGTTGCAGTAATCACTGGGCGGTGTATCGTATATCGATTGGACCATACCTGAGCAAGGGGGGACAGGGGGAAGTGCCCCCCCCCCCAGAAATTAAAAAAGGGGAGGGGG
>JAUYWI010068753.1:0-26180 GCA_034780595.1 Parotoplana pacifica
AGATAACACATCTTAAGTTGTAAATTCTTACTCAGGGACCCAGACCACGTGTTTATGCAAAGAATTGTCCTGGTACTCAAAAATTATGATTAGAACCATTTTTTGGGGTACTTTGAGGCCCCACAGATATCGATAGGCAAGCCTGTGCAACTTAAGACGCACCATTTTGAACTCAGCAACCAAAGATCTATTCATTCCACCTATCAAACCTTTGGTACTCAATATTATGATTAGAACCCTCCCGGCTCCCACACTAATACCATTATAACTATTATTACAAATACAACTACTACTTATTCTCTATCAACTACTACCTCTCTTTCAACCATTATAACTATTAAATATTTCCCTTTAAATTACTACCTCTACTTCAACTCGTCTTGTACCTACTGATTCCCTTATGTTCAATTTATTTAACAAATATACAATTATTATTAGTAGTATTTTATATTCAACAATCATTATGGAATGCTAAGTAGATACCTTTAGAGCACTACAATTAAAATCATGACTGACAGCTAAAGTGTTTTGATGAAATTAGACAGTTAACAACAAAAAGAAAAAGAATAAATAACTATAGACAACCTCTTAGATGCTGGACGAACTGCTAGACAACAACCATACAACAACTTACATCTGCAAGTATGTAGGTGCCTGAGAATTCTAACCTAAAATGTGGAAACTGCTTAAACGCCGCCAAAGAGATAAGGTCAAAAAAATCCTGGAACACAAGGGCCTTGGAAAAGTGTCTAAAAGAAGTAAAGCAAATACTTTTGTTTCTTAATATACTTCTGTCAACAAACTAAAGATCCCAGCCGAGCATAGGAAATTCAAGATTTCGAACAACGCATGGCTCAGACAAAACAAAAGTACCAAGGAAGAATCCGAACAATCTATCAATGACATGGACGACAGTAAAGGAGCAGGATCTGACAAAATCCACCCCAACCTTCTGAAAAGCCTTCCTACTTGATCTATTAAAGTCACTACTGATTTGTTTAATTTTTCCCTCATAAATAGAAGAGTCCCTCAAAATTGGTGAGACGGTAATATTATTCTCTTCTCCAAAAGAGGTAAACAGGAAGAAGCCATAGCTTCGTATGGACCTATGTGCCTGACATCTTGCTTAGGAAAACTACTGGAACACATCATCAACAAAAGAATTATCTACTCATTTGAATCAATGAAAAACTTTCACAATTTCAAGCAGTTTCGGAGCGAAAGAATCTGTAGAAGATCAACTACTGTACCTATGCCAATCTATTAGCGATGGTTTTCAAAGAAGAGAGAAAACGGTTTTTGCACTCCTAGATTCTCTAGATTATGCGAAAGCCTATGACAAAGTTTAGAAAGGTGACCTGATTCACAAAAGAATCAAATTTGGCATTGACTCTACTACTATGAAATGGACGCAAGAATGGCTTTCCAACAAAAGAGCTTATGTTAACTTTGAAGGAATCAAAGGCAAAACCAGTGTTTAAACAGGTCTTTTCTACGCATTTTCTTATTTACATCGACAACGTAGCGGAAATCCTGCCTGACGGTATCAAGATCAGCATCTTTGCGAATGACATCTCTATCAGGTTCTCAATCAAAAAGATCAAATTTACGATACAATAAGCCTGTGAACTCATTCGTGTATGAAACAATATGTGGTTTAAGACTCAGTGTTTAAAAATGTGAAACTTCTCTCTTTACTACCCACGCTAATTTGGAAATCAAAATTACTAGATTTTGGTTTCAACAAATTTCCCAAGTTTCTAGGCATTACTTACGATCGTAGGTTTAGCTTTCTGAGATACTTAAAAAATCTCAACAACAAAGTCTCAGACAGAATCAAAATCATGAAAGACCTCCTTAAGACCACCTACATAGGCCTTATGCAGATCGGTCATCGAATAAGGCGCTCCAGTTGGGGTTCATTGGTTCAGCCAACCAAACCAGTATGAACAATCTGTAAGACCTTAATTCAATACCGTCAAAATTATTACGGATACTATCAAGAGTACACATATAAAAATGGTGAGAATCGAAGCTGACCTACAATCGATCCAAGAAGCAATGCTGCGGACCAGAAAACATCAGAAAGAAGCAAAAAATATCAAGTTAAGGTGAAATGGTCGCTTGATGTTGTCATTGCTGAATTTAAGAAATCTATAAGAAAATCAAGTGCAGGCCAACAACTAATTCCCCAAGGACAAATGAGAAAGGGACGTACCAAATCTTCTATTGTCAGCTTCCGTTGCTTCCGTACTGGTCACAGTATGTAACTCAAATTCTACTTGAAAAGAAAAGGTACCGCCTTTGTAAATCGGAAGCTAGACGAACAATCGTGTTATCGAAACCTGCCGGAGTCTTCACAATGCAATAACTAACCTTCAAGTCTACTTGTTCGAAAACACTATCACATCCGACGAAATGTATAGAGCTGTTGTAGGAGCTTTTCCGAAGCATTGAAGCAAGCGCGTGACTATAACAAGACAACAACAGCAATACGGCTGGTTTTATTATTATCATCGACGAGTCCGTAATTATAAGATGTTATGTTGTGTAAGATAGACATAGACTAAAATTTCTGAAAACAGTAGTTTCCAAAACTAAGAAGGGAGAAGTTGGTATCTTTATCTAATGGAAAACAACTACGAAACTCAATGCTAACATTGCAACAGGAAGATGGTATTTCAGTTTCATAATAAAGATAAAGAATATTAAGAAAAGTCTGGATTTGATCTACCTAAATTTTGATATAAAAGCCAATTCGCAATGAAAATTCTGACAGACTTTACAATCATCAGAAAAATATTGGCACAATTTGAAGAGAAATGACCATTACCAAGTTTTGACATTGAAGAGGACAAAACTATGATAACCTTTTCAGAAATCATTGAACTGATCGACCTGTCTAGAGTAGATGGGCCACCATCCGAAAGCTAAAAAAACATCAGTTTGTCTTAGTTCCAAAAAAGTAACTTGCCCTTTTTGCACGAATAGCAACAAGCCTAAGAAAACTCTTTCTCAGGTAATCTGAGGTTGAAATTTTATTGTAACAAATAAAAGAATTCTTATATGTTTATCTTTTATCATACAAGATGATTTATTTTCACAGATTTATACATAATAGTTCTAACATTTTCAGTCGTTTAAATTGATTTTATGTCAGTAAGTTATGGAGAAATCGCCTGTCGGCAATATTATGCGCTTTTAATGTGCCAATATGTCAACGGCAGATATAATAATCTTCTCAGTCCAAAAAACGCAAAAAACATTTCAGTTTACTGTCATTAGAGCCTTACCCACACCTAATTATCATCATATTGTCTAATCATTTGCAATCGTTATTCAAAATCATGATCTATTTCAGTATTGATTTATAATAAAATGAGATATCAGAAAATAGGTTTCTATTGATGCCAATGATGTCATGTTATGTTTATTACGGCAACAATTGTTAATTCAAAATAAAATCTACTATCGTTGTTGTCTTCCTTCACATCATCATTTCGAATCCAAGAATGGTTAATTGTACATATTATCTTTTAATAGATGAGAATAGTATATGACTAAAGGTAGACAAATTTCTGTTTGCTATAGATTATGCAAAGCAGTCTTAGTGGATTGCTCGATTTGGTTCTTTAAGATAAAAGAAAGTACATTTAAATTTGGATTTTAATTACTGCAACTATGTGAATATTTGTTTACAGTTATTAAAACTTGTACTTTAAGCAAAATACTTTTTCACCTACAATCTACGCTTCTTTTTTAAACCCCATTCTTTTGCCTAATCTATGGTTAAAGATACAACTGTTTACATTAATTTAAATTTAAATATTATCGTATTAACAAGTGTGAATCTTAAATATCGATTAATTATTTTGTATTTTCAAAACCCGATAAGAAAGTGAAAGCTGATCTCGAACCCATTTTAGCTAAATCAATTGATTTCTAAATTTAAAACAATACTACAGATAATGTTACAGCAATGTAGGTACCTAGGTTTATAAAAAAATATCATGTCTTTTTAATATTGAAAGCGTATACCTACTAAGCAATAAAATTGTTTAGTGGATGTACTGCGGGAAATAGAGCTTATATTACTCTTTTTTATTAGCTAAGTTATTTATTACTCAACATTTTTACCATTAAAATTTTATTACGATAAAAGTTAGAATTTTGGTTTTTAGCACTCGTAAAATGCATAGACATTCGGGTCAAAAAGATCTGCCATTAAAATTAGAGCTATTTTAATACGAGTAAATAATGTAAATATCTGTGTTTTTGGAAATTAAAACGTTTTAGAAATTGTTTTATTCTAAAATATAAAAAAACAGTTTTAGCCACAAACGGATACAACAATAGTTTCAATTAATCCTACACTGTCAAAAGATCGTTATACTAAAAGCTTGAGAACATCTCTTTAATTTTTCAACTATGTAAATCAGAATTTATACATCTCTACTTGCATGTATGTAGGTTTGGTAAAGCATGACAGTATCTGTTTGTCCACGTTCTGTTTCCTGGCTGATATGAATCTGGGTCAGAAATAACACACAATGAAACTTACATTTATGAATTTCATTGAAATTATATAACATTGTATCATAATATCTGTGTTTTTCAAGGCATGATGTCTGAACTACATGTATCATGTTTTGAGAGAAGAATATAAATACTATACTCATACAAGTAACTTACCCGTTATTTCATATAAACTCCAAATTATGATAGAAACAAATATGCTGAAATTCATTGTGCTCGCCGAATATATTAATCACTACTTAAATCATATTCTATATATATGAACAACCATATTAAAAGAACTGATGAAGTGAAATTTCTATCAAACAACGTTCATCTTATAAAAATAAACATGGCCATTTTTTTTAAACAAAATTCATTATTTACTCTTCTGTAAGAATTCGTAGATATTTTACAGTTGACCAAGTAAAACATTCCTTGCTTTTCAATCGGTTTTCTTTAATTTGTACAAGCAACATATTGATTCTAGTACCACATGTTACAAATAATGATAATATTAATATTATACACTTCAACGACTTAGCTATATGTTTGTGAAATGCAATGTGTTGACCAATTCTACTGGATAGCTATGACACCCTGTCTGACCTAGAGAATCGTAAATCAGTCATTTTAAAATAAAATTCAAGTCTTTAAACTAAGATAACAAACAGTTTTTTCTGAAGTACAATGTTAAATGCTTTATTTATTGACACTAAGAATAGGAAGACATGTTATCCAACTATTAGGTACTTAAATTCAAGGATTATCCACAAATGCCGATTGGCAGCTATGCAAGTGTTGGTATGTCTGAGAAGAAATAAATTCTGCACATTATTTTCCTAGCTGCTGCCGCCTGTTCACATCCCACCTCTAACGTTGGCAAACTTGTACCGAGTTGTCACTTACTGTGCCAATGTCTTCGCTTTCATTTCAATGTTGAAGAAAATTGAGCGTATAATTTTAAATTTATTTTAGACTCAAGATCAGCAATTATTGCAGAATTATTGCAAACAATTTATGATCGGGAACTTAACCTCACCACTTCGTGCTCATTGTATCCTGCAAGATCTTTTAGGAAATTAAGAAGTTTAGATCAGAATTTATGTTAGGTACCAACTATTAAGAACTATTAAAAAGGCATAAGAATTCCGTCATTTGGTTGGGTAACTTTTACTGTGGTTTGTACAGCTACTAAATCCATTTTGTTATTTTCTCGAACAACATACAGCTGACGCTGCGCAAAGTGCTGATAGATAGCACTGTGAAACTGGGAAATAACTGATTATGCTGTTACAACGTACATTTTGGTTTAAGAATTACGAATATGTTTATTTGTCTGTGAAATGTACTAAACTTCACAGATTATTTATTACGATATATTTTAATAAAATGCGTTTAACTACAATAGCTATATGTATATATAGATAAAAAATAATGCCTATTCTCATAAAAAGTACCTGATATATCTCAAAAATTCCTATATATACATATTTGACTTCGAATTAAGAGGACTAGATTGAGAAAAGATGCTCATTATTATTGAGCCACCATCACTTTGAAGCAGTGGTTGGATAATATTTGACACTCTGTTGTGCCCTCAAACACTAAGATAGTAACGGTGCTGAGTCGTTTGTACCTGGTGAAATGGGATTTCAACTCGTAGTCCAAGGAAGAGGATTATCACATCTGTTGAAAGAAGAAGCTGGTGTTGCAGTTACACCTCGAGCAATAAGGTCCAGGATATTTAAAGCCGTAGGTTTTTATACTTGGCATCAAAAAAGCCCCTTTTGACAGAAAGACATCAATAAGCACGCTTTCAATGGGCTCAGGAACATGTCTAAAGGATAGATGATTAATGGCAGCAAAAGTATTGTTCAGTGATGAAATCCTACTCAACCTGTTACAGATGACTCAACGCCCCAGTATCTTAGTTTGAGATATCACAACAGAGTGCAGAACATCATTCAACCACGTCTTCAGGGTGGTGGAGGCACACCAATAGTGGGGATCTATTTCTCAAGCCGATCCTCTTGTTCTTACATCGTGTGGATGGCACAATAAAGTAGAACGCTATATCGCCAAATTTTGAGGTAAGTCTTGATCACATCTACGAACAGGACAAGGCTCGAATAACCCTGCACATAATCCAAGACAATATACATTGAAGTGAAGCAGTGGCCAGCCATTAGTCCAGTCTTAATCCTACGGGATAGGCAAGTTGGAAAGTCATGGAAGAGAGCAATCTTTCAAAAAAACGACCACAAATTTTAAGCAGATGGCAAGAGACTTCATTGAATGCTATACCACTGTCAGCATTTCATCGATCGTTGAGGTTACCAGACAGACTTCTGAAACTCAACCACCTTTAGGACTATCACATTCTGATTGATGAAATACCGGGGTATCCAGAAGGTACTCCGTATAATAAGAAAATTTAGTGCCATATGTCAAGTTATCGCTCAAAAGGCTGGCTTGGAAGATCATTCCAAGAAATCTAGCACAATTGGGCATCATCAGGTGAACATAGGCAATGCCACACTTGAAAAGTAGCAGAGACATCGGAGCTCTAGAGATTCCAATTTCAGATCTACAAATTATTGGTATCAGACCAACAACAAAAGTAAAAATGATTTTGCATAAAAAGCCAATAAATACTGCAATAGTTCAAATGATGATCTCTAATATGGGGTAACCGGTAGTGTTCTGGAATTGTGCTAGAGTTCCTTGGGATGATCTGCCAAGTCAGCCTTATGTCAGGGTTAATTGACTATTGCACTATTTAATTTTGGCTTTATATGAAAAATCATTTTTGTATATCTGCAGATCTGAAAATGGAATTTATAGAGCTCCTATGTCTCTGCTACTTTTCAAGTAGTATGCATTTAGGTTCCTTAATTTTTTATGTTCACCTGATGATCCCTAATAAGGGGAAACCGGTAGTGTTTTCCAATTGTGCTAGAGTCCTCTGGATGATCTGCCAAGCCAACCTTTTGCCAGGGTTAATTGACTATTGCACAAAACGTAATATTGCTTTTAAAAAATTATCGGTGATTTCTCTTAATATAACCAATAATAGTCGCCTTGGTACTACCGGTGGGGGCGAAAAGCAAACTGGTCCTTGTAGTTTTTCCAACTTTTATTAAGGATAAACTTTAGCATGTTTTATGTGAGATTTTGTTATTACTAAAAATAGATTTCTATTATGTAGGTAGGCAATCTGTGAAAAAATGTTTTTATTATTTAGACAAATATATATTATTTGTTTCATTAGCCATTGGATTGCATAAGATTTTCCAAGCATCCAGCAGCCTGAATATTGACCAATATCAATTATTTTTAATCTTAACCAACGATTGATTGTTACACGTGCTATATACAGAGGTACATACAAAATATCTGTCTTCGATTAACAAAAAGATGGAAACAGCTTCGGTCTTGTTGTTATCTGTGTCGTTCTTATTTATTAAGCAATTCGTTAGTTTATATTGTAGATCATTAGATCATTAAAATTAGTTATTGGAAGATAATTTTATTCCATATGAAGATCCTGTTATAGAATATTGGCAATCGCCTATTGAACTTAAATGATAAATTATTTAGTTCACGTTAATGGTGCTTTCATTTACCTATAAAAGGATATTAAACATCGAATTATTTATGTTTACATTAATTTGATGATGCTACTAAATACAGCCAATGATGGTACAACAGAAGACTTTTGTTCTGGCAATGATGTTATAGTGTTGAAAAATAATGGATAGCAACATTTGTGTCAGGATCTGTGTCATGTGTTACAAAACGTGCCAACACAAGTGAGAAAGAATTTCACAGGACGACAAATAGGAACTAAAGGCGAAGTATGTAATTAGTGTAATTGAACTATTGTTCACCAGGGTACGTCAATGGGAGACCAATAGAACTATCCGACAAGGCTAGTCGTATTTAATTAGCTGTTCCAATAAAAATGTGAAGGATGGAATACGTTTTTGTTAACACCACAACTTGTCATTCATTTTTAAAACCACAGTGAAAAAAGGCACTAATGGAATTGTTACGCCAATTTGTTCTGGTTCTAAAATCATTATTTTGCATTGCGACCTTTAATACGTATAGCGCGCAAGTACTGCAACCCCAGCAAAATGTCACAGTATTTTTATTTAACGAGAATGTTACCCTTTTCAAACCAATTCTTTCAAGACTTGAAAACAAACTCAGAACTCAGTATAAATCAACCTTTAATCTACGACAGTATCAACTTTATAATTTTACTCATGCAATGACAAGCTTGTGCAGCAGTTTGGAAACAAACCAGCTGCCAATTGTAGGAAGTCTAAGAAGTCCTTTACATCACACAGTTGCAGCATTTATTCGTAATTTTGATCTGCCTTATATCACTTGGGATACCAATGTGCTATCATTGACTTCTCGAAGGAATAATTATTTGCAAAACGGTGAAGATAGCTGTAAAATATTTAGCCTACAGCCTGATCTTACCGAACCACTAATTGACTTTATTGTAACGTGGAAATGGAGAACGTTTTCCTACGTGTATACTTCAGAAGAGTCTTTCAATAGAATGCAACAAGTTTTTCATGAATTGTATATACAACATAGATACCAAATTGACGTTGATACCGTCAATCTTCCGTTAAATGAAACTATCACAAATAATTTGTTTGCCATAAAACAAATGGATAAACGTCTTTCCAGATCGAAAAAGAGAAATATTATTGTAGACATTTTTGATAAAGCTCACGTGCTTAACATTTTGAACAAGGTTAAATTGTTAGGAATGGTACGTTGGGAATATCATTATTTATTTATTAATTTTGACATTTGTCAACTAGATTTTAATTCCTACAGAACTAGTCGAGTGACCATCAGTGGATTTCAAATTATTGATTACCAAAAGCAATCTATTTATAAAAATATCACCGACTGTGCCTCGCTTATGGCAATTAATAATCAAGTTACGGATTACCAAAGTGCATTGGTTCTAGACAGTATTGAGGTGCTGCATCGTGTGTTACGCCATCTTCAAAATTCAGGGTTATTGAAATCTTGTCAATACAATGCGTCATCTTGCTGGAAAATGAAAACTTCTACAAAACCACAGTGCATTAGAGGAAACGAAATCAGTTCTTTCATAAAATCTTTAGATTTTTCTGGTTATACGGGTCATATTTTATTTGACCCTGAAACCTGTCGTCGGCAAAATTTTAGTGTAATGTTATCTGTTATTAATGAAAAGACATCATTAGTGAATGCTGTTCAGTGGTCTAGCTCTAGCAGATGGACACTTTCAAAAGCAAGTAGTAACATGTTTCCTTTTTTATCCGAAGAAAAGTCAGTGCATTTGCCAAACGGCACGATTCGAGTTGTTTCTATTATTTCTGAACCCTTTATGTATTATAAACATGGTGTAGTAGGGAAACCAATGTCAGGAAAACACAATTTTATAGGCTATTGTAAGGATTTGATAGAGTTAATATTCAATGAACTTGATATAGAATATGAATTGTATCTTGTTAAAGACGGTCAATATGGTGCATATGACAAAAATAAAAAGCGTTGGAATGGAATTATTGGTGAACTAATAAGAGGTGAAGCAGATATTGCAGTGGCTCCTTTAACAGTTACTTCCAGTCGTGAAAAAGTTGTTAACTTCACAGAACCATACATGACATTTGGTCTAAGCATTATAATTAAAAAACCTCATGAAACGGAACATGCAACTTTCAGTTTTCTTTATCCACTAACCTACGAAGTGTGGGGATTTATTATTGTTGCCTGGTTGATCGTTAGCTTAGGACTTTATATCATTGCCAGGTGTAGCCCTTACGAATGGAAAACCAAGGACTCACAAATCATATTCAATTTATCCAATTGTCTATGGTTCAATTTTGCGTCTTTTATGGGCCAAGGTGTCGACTATGCACCAAAGTCTCCTGCAGCACGCTTTCTTATAAGCTGCTGGTGGTCATTTTCAATTATTATCATGGCTTACTATACAGCCAATCTAATCGCATGTCTTTCAATAGAAAATATCGTGGCCCCTATTGAAAATCTGGAGGACTTGGCAACCAACACCCATATACATGGCATTAAAACTGGCTTGTTAGATAATGGCTCAACCAAAAACTTTTTTGCTACATCTTCTTTTTTTCCATACAATTTACTCTACAGTAATATGGTAAATGAACCAGATGTGTTTGCTCCAACAATCAAAGAGGCAATGCATCGGGTGCGCCACAGTAGAGGAAAGTATGCCTTCATTTTGGAGTCAAAAATGAATGAGTTTATAAATCAACGTTTACCTTGTGATACAATGAAAGTTGGTGAGATTTTCAGTAAGAAAATCTACGCTATCGCTCTGCCATCCAGCCCGCAGTTGGGTGATCTACGAGAAGTGATAACACATTCTATATTGTCACTGGGTGAAAACCAAATTCTGGATAAATTGTATCACATCTGGTGGATTGAAAAGGGACAGTGTGATACTGAGGAAAAAAGACACTCTGAACCGTTGTCATTAGTAAATGTATGTGGAACCTTTTATATATTGTTTCTAGGGATTATTATGGCAGTAGCAATAGAAATAGTTAATGCATTGAAAATTTCATATAGACATCGGAACCATCATCATTTTTGGCGGCAAAGGATACATTGGGTATAGAAGAGGTTTTTTAACAATAGCATTTGTAAGTAAGGTTATTGGATTTGAAATTACAACTGATTCAATTTAATTAAGAGTGTTAAAATATTTTAAGATTGGCCAAAAAAACAAAAGATGGTTAGCTCTCACAAAACAAATCCAAAAAATTCTTCAAATATCTAAATAAAATTAAATAATGTTGTTGGCTGTGGTGTGCAGGTTGGTTCTAAGTAGATACTTAAGTAACTAGGTATTTCAATACAATTTTTTTAACAAAGTCGAAAATCTACATAGGTAGAAAACAATTAATGTACTAACTTTAGCAACATAATATTAAACTACAATTAATTTACCTTTAGTTATCTCGCCTATATTAAACTTAACAACTTAAAAATAATTTAATCTATGTGCTAAAATTCCTAGTTCTTAATAATATCACAACAAACCTATATGCCATAGACAACCATATTTAATTTCATTTATTTCAAGAATTTTTGGAATTTGGATTTTATTTAAATTTATATATTTTAACTAACTAGATAACTTTTAATTCAAAATCTATTATTAGAAAGCCAATCGCAGTTTTTACATAAAAGTATTTTGCACCATAAATTCACAAATACTGCAAATTTATTTGGTCTATTATCTAATTTTATTATGTTTTTTATGTTAAATTTCAATTAAATTGGTGACGTTTTTAGGCGGTTGCTAGGGTGTATCAACATGACCAAATTTGATGTTCCAGGATTTAAATGTACGAGACATAGATGTCCTATCGTATTTTCATTTTCACAAGTCATATTATATTGTCACCGTCATGCAATTATTATTGTAAATCTAGGATTTAGCTATTTTTCAGGATACACAAAAAATCATGTTTTACAATTAATCCAATTGTCTTAATAAATATTGTTCTTCAAAGTATGTACTGTCGTGGCAAAAAGGTTAGCATCAGTAGTGAAAAAAAACAGTAATCGATAATCTATTAAAATTTATTCAGTTATTGATAACTTTATGGTAACAAATGTCATTATATAAAACTAGACTGTGAGTACGTCACAGTTAATACTTAGAATGCCCGCCTTTGGCCTGGATGCAAACCTGCAAACATCTACGCATGGAATGCATCAAGATTTTGTTAAATAGTCAAGGGATATCTGTTGGGTCCATACCATCTTTATTTGGTCTGGAACAGATGGTCGTTTGACATGATTCCATACATTTTCCATCGGATTAAGCCTGGGGGAATTCCCAAGGTCAGCCCCAACACCTCAATCTGATCATCACAAAGCCAATTCCTGACAGCCAGTGCTGTGTGCACAGGAGCATTATCATATTGAAATACAATTGTCCCAGTGATATTCATGAAGACACGCAGCTTTTCATAAAGTATGTATTTGTCGATAAACCTGATGATTTATTGTAGTCTTTTGAGGCATGAACCATAAACGACACGGTCAATTAGAAGTGATGGCACCCCATATCATTAATTTGGATACCTGCTTTACTGTTTGTGTGGCATATCGGGGGTTGTACCGCATACCAATTGGATGTCTGACAGTCTTTCGACGTTGGCCAAACTGTTCAATAGAGCTTTTGTCTGAAAACATAACTTTCTCCCAATCTTTAGGAGTCCAATGCTAATACTTATTCAAAATGCAATATGGTCAACAATATTCATTTTAGTGAGGCGTGGCTCTTTTGCCCACTTGTCGTTTTTAAGATTAAAGTCTGTCCACAATCTAATAGTTTGTAGACTTGGTGTATGGTGCATCATCAAAGATTTCTCTTGCTTTTTTATGTCCAGTGGCGAATGGTTTGGCTTTAGCATATCTCAAAATACGAGCATCAGTTCGGAGTGTTGTCACTTGGGCCTGCCACCGTGTGATTTACTATCAAAAGTGTCAGTTTTTAAATACGTTTTAAAGTCGGCATTGTACAACTCTGGCTAGCATTCAGCCAAACAGCAATATCTCTTGACAAGTACCATTCCTCATATAAAATATATATTTAAGCCGTTTTTCCATGGATAGCTCCTTTAATTTTCCCATTTTGATGATTTTTATAACTATTAGTAAAAACACAAATACACAATCAAATTTAAAGGAAGTCAGCACACTTAAACAATATGTTTTATTTGGATATAAAAATGTTATCACAGACAAAGGAAGATGTGCTCAAGTGATCAGAAGAAGAATCGCTATGGGTAAAGCTGCCATGAGCAATCTAAATAAAATCTGGCAGGACCGCAGTGTTACTATGTGCACCAAAATCAAGTTAATCACAGTCTTGATCTTTTCTATCTTTCTGTATGGTGCTTGGTCCTGGACAATGACGATTAGTGATCGCAAAAGTGTAGACGCTTTCGAGATGTGGAGTTGGCGGAAAATCATCAGAGTCTCCTAGACAGACAGAAAAACTAACCAGTGAGTCATATACCAGATTAAGCCAAAATGGTCTTTTGAATCAAGAATAATCAAGGCGGTCCTCAAATATTTTGGGCACATCATGCGGTCAGACGGCATGGAAAAATGGTGATGACTGGAAGAATCGATTACCAGAGACACAAAGGACATCTAAGAAACAGATGACTCGACGGACTCAAGAAGACAATGGGTCCTACCCTCACCGTGATGTCATGAGAAGCTTTGAATTGGCAAAAGTGAAGACATGCTACCATGATGGTCACCAGGAGTCGGTTGCGACTCAAAGGCACAAAGTGAATATTATTTAAGTAGTGAGTAACATTTAAAAAATCAATATTATTTGTATTTTTATTAGTGATGCTAGACTTTTTCCACAACAGTAGCTACTTATTTTTCGATTAGATAAAATTAATATTTGTACACTTTTAAATAATTTTAATCAAATAATTTTATAATTTAGTTAGATTTACAAATTTTTCATCATGAAAAAACTGCGAAGTAAAAGTTTTGTTTAGTTGATTCATAACACTTCTCAACAGCCATTTTGGTTCTGAAAAAGCAGTATGCTTTTTTGACTAATTGGCAGGTGCTGATTTCAAATCTGACATCAGTTTTTGCCCATTACATATAGTTATTTTAATTATGCAGGGGCATTGTTTTTACATTTTTAGCAGATTTTAATACCAGTACAGTAACAGTTTATTTCATAAAATGTATTATTTGCATTACATAAGACAAAAATACATAGATAGGGATGATACATATACATACATATGGATTACAATAGACTAAAAACTAAGTTTATATGTGCATTATATGTTTTAAAAATGTTTCTTAGCTGTATTTTTACGATGAAAATTGCTTTTAGTGTCCAGCATATTTGGGCTAAAGTGGCCCTGGTAACAAGAGTTCATCTTTGCAATATCCTAATGGAATCTCTCACCTTGCCCCAAGACTAGAATGAAAGAAATTTAGGTGGGAATGAAAGAAGTGTATTTTTAAGGACATTTTAGCACCAACAAGTTGTCAGCATAGCGATTTCCCAAGAAGTTGCTGACCACAATGAATACTATCCAAGCGTCTTTTTCTATTGGAGTCAGAGTAGCAGAGAAATTATCATAATCTATGAGTGAACCAATTTGATGGCCATTCAGTACACCTTCTTTCAATTTTGCATGTGATATAACACTTGAAATTTTGTTGTCAGATACTGAAAACTTGCACATTTTTTACTAGACCAAGCTTCAGATGCAGTGGTGGTAAAAACATTTTTGGGGGATCAACGAGCTGTTGGCGTATTCAGTTGAATTGAGCAGAGATTTCTTTTGGTCTGGAGCACCATTACCTTTGATGGTAATGCTTCTCATCGGCTCTACTATCCCATAAGCAAAGAAAGTACATATGCTTTGTATAACCAGTTTGGAGACCCAAAAGTAGACTGATAATCTTAAGATCTGCACATATCGACTACTGGTGTTCTTTGTAACTGATAGTAGTTAGAAGTAGTTCTATTGTACTATAACTTTCAATCATACCATAAGCATGTGCAACTGAAACTGATTCCCATTGTGAAGAAGAACCGCCTGTAATGTATTTTCTCCAGAATCTATGAATAGCCGTTACTCTGATATTCGATATGGATGGGTCTTGCAGAGTTTAGTCTTCAAAGAATGCACATAATTGCAAAAACAAAGTTTATCAGTTTTTTTGTGAAGAATTCAGATAATTCCCTGTGTCGATAATGGGCACTGGTAACGCATCCACCACTTGTAGTAAATTGTGCTGCTTCAAGTGTGAACCAAGTAGTTCAGCCTTTTCTTTTGACAAATCTAGGTCTCTGATTAAATCGTGTAGCTCCTCTTGAGTTAGCAGTTGTGGAATCATAATTGGCCCAATATCAAGGTAATCACTATCTGCTGGGCTCCAATCATATTATTTATCATTGTATTCATCGCCATGATCTCTTGTAGTTGATGGATTTGGAACTGGTAAATCATCACTGTGGGGTATTGGTCCGATAGCTGATGCCAGGTTTGGATATGTATTGTGATTTCGAGTTTTCACAGTATAACCTTGGACATTACAACAGTCGGTGCTGTTGTCCACTGGCTCACGCCTAACCATTGACACAGCAAATAACATGCCACAAGGTAGTTTTCCAGTCTCTTACATGCAAAATATAGGAAGATACATACTATAAAAGTCATTTCCATTATGTGTAAGTTACTATGCGTTAAAGTGTTTGTCTTCTGCAAAAGAATACATGCACACAATGCAACTTATACTCTCATATATTTGCTAATTAAGCTACTAAATCTCCAATATGTTATGTAATAGGGCAGTAGTCTAGTTCTCGAAAACTGTACATGATAAAGCAAAACTAATATGTATCATATTTGAACTCAGCACATGCAAATTACCTAAGATCAGCAACATTCATTTTATAGAACCACGAAAATATTTTTTTTTGTAGATTAGTGATTAAATCTGTTAACATGATATATTAGATGAAAGTAAACACAAACAAATATTTATACATCTGAAAGTCCGAAATCTTGCTATTGTTTTGCATTTTAACAACTTTACATTATTTATTTCTGACTGGATTGTTTCGTGGATTTTGAATATACTAGATAGTTCTTTCAATCGCCAAACTTGACAGATCATCTTATCATACTTCAGCTTGGGTGTAGAATAAAATGCACATGATTACATAGTTTTGATTTTATCTTGAAAAGATGTTGTTTTTATGTTAAAGTCATATGCACTCGTATATACTCGTATATATTTACACAGCCATTCGGTACTATTATGTTAGTGCTGTCGAAAGCTTGACAGATATTATCTTTTATTTTGTATGTTTGCAGCAATAAAGATCTCATTCTACATTTAGTAAAATAAATAATAAAAGTCCATCTAATAATTATGGGCAAAATCAAAGATTTTTATAGTATAGATACCTGTATTTACAAAAATACATAATATCGATATTGAAAAATGTTAAAAAGTCAAACTACATAAGATAAAGTAAGCAGTGCCTATAAATAAAGTAATTAAAACGACTAAATAACTACATTTAGGGTAAATTATCATAATATGGATGGTCATCAGAACTTATTGTTTTATCTCTTACAAATCCCTGAACTTGGGATACATCTTAGGATAGAGGTACATTTTTGGATGGGGGTACATCTTGAGATAAAGGTGTATCTTGGAATGGAGGGGGATATCTTAGAATCTTAGATATTTTTGGGATGGAGGTACATCTTGAGATGGAGGTGTATCTTAGGATAGAGGGATATCTTGGGATGGAGTTTATCTCAAAATGTACCTAATCTCGCTGGAGGTGAATTCTGGCAAAGAAGAAACTCTATTACACAAGGTCAGAACCGGACACTGTCTTATTTCATAGTGCTTACAAAGAAAAACTATATCAGCAATTCGAACAACCAAACGCACTCTGTACAATTTCAACCTCGAAATCATGGAGCTCTTTGTTATAGTTTGCCTAAAAAAAGCTAGAACATCAAAGAAGCTGGCCCCAAGATCTTGAAGAAGTTCCTGGTCGTTTCCGGGCTTGCCAGTCGCATATGTGACCTAGAAGGACCCGATGGCGGCCAATGAAGTAGAAAGAGAAGGTAAAAATGGAGATTAAAATCCAACTTGTGAATTAGTAAGTATCTTCTTTTTCTTTCTAAAACAATAATCACATTTTATTATATTAAAATTACTATTTAATAATGCAAATCTTAAGTTAAATTAATAGGAAATACGAGTACAGTCATATATAGAAAAACAGTTACTTTTTATAGAGCGTCAATTTTTTTTCTTGGCTGTTTATAATGACAGGTTAACCTGTAGAGTTATTACATAATTCGTTTTAGTAATATGTAATAAGCTTTCTTACTAAGTTCAATATTTGTAGCGGTCGCATTGTGTGTACTACCTTGCTAATCGCCACCTAAATCCAAGAGGTTATTCTCTATTCGAAATTTTGTATTGTCGAATTATGTCACCGGCTGGATTCGCAATAATATTTCTTATTATGATTGAAATACTTTACAAACAAAATATATAATTCCCCTTTTAGATATTGGTGAGTTATTTTTAGTAAATACTAATTTTGTTAAAAAAGAAAATTATTCAAAAATCAATATTCGCGATTTTTTGCACAACTTAAAATGGACCTATTCGCAATAATGGCATGACGGCGACGATATGTACTCTAGTTCATAGATATTACCAAAGAAAGTTTGTTATATTAATCAATCATGATTGATCGTCCATAGTCAGTGACATATTAAATAAAACAATGGACTGACAACTCTACTTTTATGTGTAAGCTGGCTTTTAAAAGCCAAATTATGTATCTTTGAAAAATCAACTGCTTTGAAATTTCAAGGTCATAGAAGTGAGCAATAATGAGAACTTTTGATATTAAATGATTCATAAATTATTTATCTTTTTTCAATCAACTTACATTATCACCATGTTAGGTATCCTCAAATTTGATCTGTATAGTGGGACCAACAATTATTGATTTTTTGTATTATAAGTTTATAATTCAACATTTATGATAAATATGATTCGGTTGAAATTTTGATAAATTAGATAAAAAGTAAACTTAACATGCATTAACATGAGTCCAAAAAAATACCATGTTAATAACGAGTTTCTTTTAATACTAATTCTCAAACATTATTTAAAGCAGAAATTATTTTGTTTGAATTCGTTAATATAATTTTGTTTGGATTAGGTTTAATTTCGGTTTCACAAACGTGCTGTACAGATACGTAAAAACTACATAATTATTTCATTATCATTCTTATTTTTGTTGTTAAAGTCCCCTTTTTCATAATGTTTTCATAGTGATTGATTTAGAAATATGTCTAACAGAAAGAGACCTCCAACTACATTATTTTCTTTCGGTATTAAATGTATTAGAGAGTCTGAAGAGCAGATTGTCGAAAATTCGTTTCAAATTCATTCAACAGTTGAGCATCATGTTGGATTGAAGGAACCTGTAGGATCATCTGAACATGAACTTGGCTTGAAGTCATTATCACCAACTGATCCTTAGTTTATTAAAAACTGCAAAGAGAACACCATTTGCGGATGACGTAAAGTACGACTTTTTGACATGTACTGTGCCACTAAATCTTAGAGAAAAAGAAAATAGTTCTGACGGATTTCCAAAATCAAAAGGAAGGCGGTTTAATCTTCAATGGATAACAGGCATGCAGAAAGGCAAGAAATATCCATGGCTAAGATACAGCCCTGTCAAAGATTCAGTATTTTGTGCTCCACATTTATTATTCGGGACACCGGATGCTACCTGCCCCTTCATTTATGAAGGCTTCAGATCTTAGAATAATGTTTTAGGGGATGAGAGTTGAGCTATTCCAGAACACGCGACAAACTATGCCCATGATGATCCATTAGAAAGAGTAGCGTAGAAGCTGATTTGGAGAGGGAAGAAAAGTATTTGAATCCATAATTGATACCATTGTTCTTCTTGGGTAAACGTTGCTTTAAGAGACCATGAATGGGACAAGCTCACGAAAGAAGAAGACATCAACTTCATGGAATTTCTGAAGTGGAGGCTCCAGCAGAACTACAAAATCACTTGGAAAACTGCAAAAAAAAATCGGAAATATATTAGCCCACAAATCCAAAACACCATTATCACTTGTTGCGAAAAGGAAATAAGAAAGTCAATTGTAAATGAAATAAATGGAAGTTAATAGCTGAAGAAACCCAAGATGTGAGCACAATGTCACAACTTTCTGTTTGCATTCGTTTCATTGATAAACATTTTCAAATAAGAGAAGAATTTCTTGGTTATGTCCCTCTTGAATATCAAAAGCCAGTTACAATTTCAAGCGCTCTACTGACATTCCTTTTAGAGTGGAGTCTTGTTGTGGATAATATGAGAGCACAAGCATATGGTGGCTGTTCCGCAATGGCATGTGACATCATATTTCACAAATTCGGGACTTTCTCAAATTACTGAGGAAATACTTTCAAAAATGCTCCGTCACTACTCCGCAGATATTCCAGCTCCTCACACTTTACGACATTATGTTAATTGACCAGATTGATTTGTTTGATGATCTCTTGGAAGTCCTGACTCAATTAGAGAAAAGTAGAACTTAGTAAAATATTTGCTGCATATTGTGTGTTTTTCTGACTACACCGGTCGGTTCATGCCCCAGTGAAAGAAGCTTCTCTAGCCTTCGTAAATTGAAGACTTTACGTTCGATCAACATGTGGTCGAACCAGAAACATTCACCATAAGTTGCCATACTTATCTACTCACAAAAGTAAATTCATACCAGACATTACTACTGCTTTTGATCCTGCTAATATTAAACAGTTGACTATAGTTTAAGCATTTAGCTTTATATGTACCTACATATATACATACCTACTGTCATGAACATTTCACCAATTTATTCAATCACTTCTTTTTATTGCTTTGTACATACTTTCAAATATAATTTTATCAATGAAAGTTCTCTTTAAAAATTCGATCAAGTATACTCAAGATTTCGCTACCCTTTAGATTGTTGACTCGGCTAGCAATTTTACCTAGCTACGCCCATGATATATTTTAGATCTATGTCTCTAAATTTAATATCTTCCAAATAAAAAAAATATTTACTTACATATGTTTGTTGCTGAGATATTTAATATTATTGATTTTTCACTAGCACAAAAATCAGTAATATTGAATATCTCAACAACAATAATTAAAGAATTACCAGAACTCTTTTTTTATTTTAAATCATTTAATTTTAAAATATGCTATTTATATCTATCTATCATAAATGATTAATTATAAACCTAAATATTAAAAATGAATCATTGTTCGCTCTACAATATAGGTCAAATTAAAAAGAGCTAAATTACATTAGATGTGTATATCAAAAGTCTTATTATTGTTCAGTTCTTGTCTATCCCATTGGGCTAGTCATGTAAAATTTTAAAAATATGTTTCGGTTTTAAGTATATTCAAATCAATGTTCTAAATCTCGAAGCAATTGGTTCAGCAGTAACGTTTCAGAGATATGAAAATTGGTCTTTAAAACCAGCCTAAAGTTATTGATACACATTAAATGTACCTATAGAGTTGATAGCCCTTTTTTAGTTTGCTCCTGTTCAAATTTCATGATACAAACGGTGCCTATCACTTCTGTTATTTATGATTTTTAAATTATAAAATGAACACAGTAATTCAAAAAGTAAATTTTAAATTTTAAAGATATATAATTTAATTTAAATTAAGTAAAGTCTCGTATAAATGTAAAAGTTGGGATAACCATGTTATTTATAACATGTCAACATTTTACTATTTTTATCAGTTTTTATAATAGTTAAACAAATGGTGGTGATGATAGAAATTAACTTTAATCGTAATAGCACCTTTGTAGTATTAACTATATGTAAACTAATTTATTACATGTAAATACATAACCTCTATATACAATGATTAAATAACAACATAGGATGGTTGCTTATTGATTTGGGTGCTACATTTTCAATATATATATTTCTGATAGACTTTTGCTTGTAACAAATTTTAATCAGTCTATCGCTATACACGATGTCAAATTTGCTGTAGTGTAGATATTAGCCATAATTTAATTAGAAATATTTGTCAATGTAATTAATGTATTGTTGTCAACGTAGTAGTGTGTATTTCAATCTAAAATAGTTATATGTGATGTGCAAAACAATTTTTATTACAAAAGATATTATTTTGATCTTTTAAACAACAATATGAAAAAACAGATTAAAAGGTTGTAAGACTATGTAGTTGATACTTGTGTTTTTTGGATATTTTTTTTAACTAAAAAACGATATTTTTACCCCCTTCATAGTTATAAACAGAATCAACAAAGGAAGTTTCTACAAAAGAGATTTTAAAATTTTCTATTAATTTTATAAATATTTTTCACGTGTTTCATGTAGGTAGGTACTGTAATAAAATAATAATAAATTTTATTGAAAATGAAAGCAAAAATAATTCTAATCGTTTAAAAAGTAATAATGCGTGCAATATTCCATTGTTCAAAAAGAAATTTTATGGACAACTAACAAAAATTTTGATGTTTATTTTTTTTTTAGCTTAACAAACAGCAAAAAAAACTGTCTTGGGAGTAGATAGCCATAAAATAGATCACTTGCATTCTTTTGAAATTTCAATTTCATTTAAAAAAAGATATAAGAATACACATTAGGTACCTAAAACGCTTCAATATTTTAAGATTTCATCTCATATCAATATCAACCCATCTATCTAATGACCAGAAAGACTATCAAATATTTAGGTAAATTCTTCTCGTTCTCGCTTATTAAAAAGAATTTAAGCCCTGTAGGTACCTAACTAACTAAAATCATTTTAAATATTTTATTACATATTCTTCCGAAATCTAAAATAATCGTATCTATGTAATATTCAATTAAAATATAGACATAGTGAATCCGTCATAAAAGCTACAACGATAAATCTGCGATTACTGAATATACATTGTTTAAAATAAAATTGAAATTCCAAACATTTTTTATATAAATTGAATTTTTATTTTTTTATTTTGAGCAAATACAATGTACTAACCCTCTTTTCAATAACATTCTAACCTTCTAAGCTAAACACGGTCAATGAAGAACACTCAAAAAAATTCATTGTACGTACTGAATCATTACAGAAAATCGATAAAAACTTATTTCAATAAAAGTAGATATCCGATCCTAATAACTGTTTTTTCTAAAATAATACACTGTACCAATACACTTGCTGCGTAATTATTTCTGTAAATATCATTTATTTTTCATGTCACTTCATATTAGGTACTATCTGTATAGATATTTTGATACATACCTATGTAATTGTTAAATGTAATTTGTAAAAAGATATGTTATACATGTTCTAAAGGTATTACAAATCTGTATATAAAGTTTCTATCTTATACCTATTATGGCATCACTGTATGTACCTACTTAGATGGTAAGGAATCAAAGTTTTATTCAATTTTAATATACTTACGTTTAAAAAATTATAGGTAAGTATAGACAAGCAAAGTTTTTGATAATTTTAAAGAAACAATATTATACATACGAGAGAAGTTTGAGTGCTATCATACAAAACTTTAAACACTTATTAAGAACTAATTAGAAGAGAAATACCAAACCAAACGTAGGCGATACTAACATCCTATTCCCCAGAGTACATAGTCAGGTTAGAACCAAGCATCTCTGGATTGAGAGTCCATGAGTTAAGAACATTCATTATCCCTAACATTGAATGTTTACCTATGGGAACATCAAAATGTAAAGTTGTTGGATATTTGTTAAGCATTTTTCAGAAATCTATTTTATTGCACTCATTGTTTATACTTCATGAAGTTCGCATAATTAACATTAATTTTTTTAACATTTTAAGTTGAAATTTGGCATAGGTAGCTTACATTTTGCTGAAACAATAAATATCTGGATTTATAATTTTTTTTAATAAATGTTAATTATTATTTTTTTTATCAAAATTTATTGATTTTTATCAATATCATTAAAATGCTTCTATAATCAGCTAAAATTATTCTATGTTTTTAATGCCATTAAAAGCAATGCCTCACAATATTAGGGTTTTCAATTATCTGATTTTTTAATTTAAGGCCAGACTGTAGGTACCTAAAATTGATTTTTTCAGTAATATTTTTCTTGTTTGATTATATTGCTTCTGACTATTAATTGGTCAATTTAGTTATCTTGTCAAAATTATTAACCAATCAAATTACATAAAAAATAGGAAAGTCAACTTTAGTTTATAAATGACACAAAAAAACGTTATCGCTTTTGGTCAATTTTGCTGAAATTTTCATTGATGTTTGGGCATTAAAATAAATTTTATTCGTTTTGAATACATTTTAAAACACTTCAAAAATATTTTAGTTCTCAAATTAATTAAAATTTTTAAAAACATTAAATAATATGTTTACAGTATTGTATTTACCCATTTTAACCCATTTGTAACAAAACTGCATTTTGTCAATTTTGACCAAAACTTCTTTATTTTGAAGGGAATCAAAGGAATCAAACAAAAAATCGCATCAAAAGATCAGAAATAGAATTTGGTAAACTACCTAATTCTCGGCCAAATTACATGTACCTAAATAGTTTTTTCAAGCAATCTGAGAATGTGCTATCACACGTCGCTCCCCGAAATCTAAGAAGGGTTAATATAATTTTGTTTTACTAAAATGAACTATTAGACAGACAGACAGACAGACAGACAGACAGACAGACAGACAGACAGACAATCTTTTTTGCCAAAATTTATTTGTTATTAAATTTTTTTTATTAACTGTACCTACGAGTATATCTTTTATATTTTTTTAGCCTAAAACAGATTTTTAATTATTTTGAAAAGTCTGATGATTTTACCTACCTATTTTAATACTTTTTATTATTTTTGTATACATTTGTAGTCGATTTACAATAGTGTTATTTTCTTACGAAATTGAAAAAAATATATTTCAGAAAACAGTGATATTTCAAAAATACCTACATTCCAAATATGTCTAAATAAGTGTACTGGATGAAAGATTCCTTTTTAAAATGTGGATACCCGGTCCGGTACAAGTCATACGAAACGTTCCTGGATGTCAAAGTACCTACTGAAAATGTTTGTTACAGAGACCTAACCAAAACAGTGTTTTATATTGTTTTTGTATATTCCAAACTAGATCACATGTAGGTAGGTACTGATCATTTATTCCCATATTAAGCCAACACTTACTCTAATAAAACTAAGTTTGTGTCAGTTTATAATTTAGGTATGTAGTTTAACCGGAAATTAATTTTATTTGCACATTTTGTTGTTGTTCGATAAATTTAATAAAATTCTCTGACTCACATCGCAACCAAAATATTCTTACTATAAATGAATTATGGCCAAATATTGATTTTCCAATTTTGTCCTATAACTTTTACAGCAATAAAAATGGAATATAAAGATACATTGTATTAGTAAATATAGGATAGTTCTAATTTAATACTGAATGATAATGTTATTAGTAGTAACAGTCTAAATCTACTCTGGTAGTTTAAAAATAGGTAAAATTATTCCATTCAAAATAATGGTAATAAAAATAGGATAAACTATTATTATCACTTTATCTAATCTCAATAATGTAAGTCAACAGAAAAATTAAAATAATTAACAATCTGAATAAATATTTGAAGTATACAGCGAATAAAATGTAGAGGCTGTCAGTTCGAACCAGCGGTAGCCGATGCCCGTTAAGAAGCGGTTGACCCGGTTTGCCGCAAATACCCACGAAGCAGAATGGAAATCAAAAATCAAAATCAATAACAAAATTGTAAATGTCAACCCCAACCCGGTTTTCTCAGGAATCAAAATGGACCGAACTCTCATCTTCAACAAACAAGTAGAAAAAGCAACAACAAAAGCAAAAATATGGCAGCAGATACTATCAAAACATGGGGATGGAACAAGGAAAGGATCAAACAGCTCTTTCTCACATGCAACCAAAGCATCTTAGACTACTGTAGCCCTACATGGCAACCTTCGTTATCCAACACTTCCAGCAAAAACTAGAAACAGCTCAAATTAAGACAGTGGGGTATGCCACAGATCAACTCAAATCCACACCAATAGAAAACATCAGGCTCAAGTCAGATATCCCCCCTTACAAAACGGTGAGCAGAGGAAAATGTCTTCTAGCATGAGAGAAATCTGTCAGACTTCCACATTCCAACCCAAGAAGAAAATTTACTGAAACATAAATCAAACATCGTAATAAAATCAGAATCAGCTGGAAAGAACTTTCCCTAGAGTTAGAAGTGGACAATAAACAAAAAAGACAAGACATCCAGCTCTTCAATAGAAACAAACCTGGGGAGGATATAATTCAAAATTGACCCATTCTGTTTAACGGTTGTAACAAAAACACCAACCAAGTCAAAGCTGACGATATCAACACAATCAAGAGCCACGGAAATCACTCTGAGATTATTTACACTGATGGGTCAGCCACTGGAGGCTCCACCAATGGCTGTAGTGCCATGGTAGTCACAATAGGGACCCTAGAACACCTGTACCGATCCACCAGAAAAATCAAAGAGGTGGACTTAAACCATTCTACAGCCATACCCATTATTTCAATCTCCGTATCTAAGGAGCTGGTCACCGTTTACCAGCTCCTTAGAGACGGAGATTCAAATAATGGATTTGGCTGTTGTTGTTGTAGCCCCTACCCTTTGTAAAAAAGGGTAGTCTTCACAGTGTGGGTTATGAATTTGATTACATCTAATGGATTTGGCCATAGGTTAGAGACATTCAAGTGTGTAGGATGATGTGGACAGTTATAAATATGTGTAATGTGTTGTGGGGTGATTGCTTACATGATGGACATATGTTAGCTATGTTAGGATTAATTTTGTTTTGGAATTGGTTGAGTAAATGACAAGAGTCGCTGCGTAGCTGTGCAAGTATAGTTCTGTGTTGTCTCGAGAGGTCTTGTTCCTGTTTACTAATGCTAGGAGGAGGAGTGTTGAGA
>JAUYWI010068754.1:0-14660 GCA_034780595.1 Parotoplana pacifica
ATCAACAATTTGAGATTAATTGTGTTTTTTATGAATTTATCATACTGGTACGGTTTCTTTTGTCGGGGGGTGTACATTCCGTTAAAATTGATTATATTTCATATATTTCACTAAACTTTTTTAAAACAAAATAAGCAAATACAAGGTATACACAATTTTATCTTCTTAAATATAAAAATCTTTTAGCTGTACGTATTAAAATAGGATTTTACACAGATTAACATTCATAAATTACATTTCTGTTTTTTTAAAAATTTAATAACATGTATGGTTGTCTTTTCAACATGGTAATTACACAGAAGAAACAATAAATTATTAAACCTATCATTTCTATCTCTACAGTGTTCTGCATTAATCTGATTTTATCTTTAATATTAAAAGATAATATAAAACATGATTAAAAACATATTATAGTAACACTTGTGTATAAGAGTGCTCTTTAATCGGTAATTATTTGGTTTTCTAACCTATACCTACTTTTTGTTTTAGCTTTATTAATGTTTACATATTTTTCTAATTTAAAAAAAATAATTCTAGGTACAACATCGATGGATAGAACTAGCCTCCAACCACAAATAATTTCATACATTGCTCTTAACTGAAAATAGGACAAAAGCTAAAACTTAGAAAGTTTAGAAAATGTAAATGATAGGTCTTCATAAAATTAAAATTTTTTTTGACATCTACATTACTTTTACACATTACATATTTTAAGTATCTAAGTTTATGCTTGTTGTATGTACAGCATGTAATAGTTAGTTGAACATTTTACTAAAAATATTATAGTACAAGAAAATGAAGTACAAAGTATTTTCATATTTGTATTTTTTTGTATTGTCATTTTTTTGTATCGTTCATACAATAAAGAAGGAGCACAACATTTATGAGACTTCATTTTAAAATTTATTAATTCATGGATCCAGTTCTGCTGTGTTCTATATCTTCACGGCGATATTTCCACTTGGGCTTTGACGATCCTCCACCATTTTTCAGATGTTCGAGTCTTTTTGCCCTCACATAATTATCTCGTAAGCGTCTCCAAGTCTCTTTTCCAACATTTTCATTACTGTTAACCGAGTCAACGACTTCCAAAAGTTTTTAAACTTCAATTGTATTTTTATGGTCTTTATGTAATAAATCCTACAAAAACGGGCAGGGCCGCACGAACTTAATGAGTTGTTCTTCCATTTGGACACAAAATAGATTTAATGAAATTTAAAATATCTACAGACAGACTGTACTCAAATAAACTCAATTAACAGAATCAAAAATTCCTATAAATCAATGTTCACAAGACCAAAAAATTGCGAATTTCGTATCCGTTGTTGTATGGAATGATTTAGAAAATCATTCCACACAACATGCTGTACAACACACATACAACAAGTTTTATTGCTGTATGACAATACGACATGCATACAAAAAAATGTGTTGCTGTACAGAAAGGTGTACATGTTGTATACCTTTCTGTACAACATGCTAACAGCAGAAGTATAAACCTACTCATTTTGCAGCAGCTACAGTATAGATGCATATAATTAGTTATTAAATTTGTTGCAATTTAAATATAAATAATTAACTCATATTTCCAGCTATAATATTATTAAAAACTCTACGATCAAAAACTAATCTTTAGGAAATCAGTGATTATTGTTTGTTTTTTATTATGGCACCCCTTGTTATCATCAAAAAACTAAATATATCCATATGATACTGTGCATTTTAAAATCGATATCTTACTTTTTATGCAGTAATTTTATGTATGCGTAATAAAATATTACACATACATAAAAAGTAAAATAACATGAAATTTATAGTGATTATTAGAATATCAAACAGTTTAAGATATCATGAATTTTGGAGTTATATCATTAATATCGTGGTTTTAAAGCTAATAGCATGTATTTTAACCTTTATCCTCGTATTCCCTACTTTTGTTGTAAATCAAAAAATATCAAGCTGTTACAGAAAATGCAGTTCTTTCTGAAATGCATTCAATTCGACAATTTCAGGAATCGAGCACAGAGACAAGTAGAGATCGCTTAGTAGCAATCAGTGAAGTTTGGGAACAGTTTATCAGCATTCTTCGCAGACAATATTCTCCTGGTGAAACACTGCAGTTGACAAACAGCTTCTGGGCAACAGAAGCCGCATTCGAGGCAGAACCTACTTGCCCTCAAATCCTGTCAAATATGGTTTCACGATATTCTGGCTTGCTAAGTCCACTATTGGCTATGCTCTGAATATACACAGATATACTGGCTGATCCCCAAATAATCCGCCACATACAAACATTGGCCGAGATGTCGTTTTGGATCGCACTAAGCCTTATAACTGGATAGTCACTGATAATTATTTCATGTCCACCGATTAGCAGTCGCTCTGCTTTTAAAAGGCCTCACTTTTTTTGGTACAATTAGGTCATCGACATGAAATACCAGTAAATATAATGAGAGTTCGCCAACGTAATCCTTTTTTCTTCATGATCACGAAAATAAGATAGTACTTGCTTCTTATGTACCAAAAAGAAACAAAAATGTTCTGTTAAGTTCTTTGTATAATGGAAAAGTAGTTGTACCAGGAATTAACTATAAACCTCAATTGATTTTAGATTATAACATCAGTAAAGCAGCAGTCGACAGCTTGATCACAATTTAGTTGAGTTCGCATGCAAGAGAAAAACAGTCACATCGCCACTGTTGGTATGGTACAATATACTTGATGTTGCAACATTTAATGTATATTTACTGTGCAAGTTTGATAATGATACTCTCAAAAGATGAGACCGTAAAGGACCTATCTTAACAATTAGTTTTCGTTAATACTAAATAATAAAAATCTCCCATCTGAGAGTAAGCAAAGTGCGGAAATTCTTGGCTTCAGAATCCCTAATCATGCAGTGATTCCACTCAATGACAAATGTATCAGGTTGTTTCGTATGCATAAAAAATACTCGTAGCAAATGTGATGTTTGCCCAAATCACCGCGTTTTAGTTAAATATTAAAATTGTCAGTACTGCTAACAATTTTTTAAAGTTAATCAACTTTATAATCAATTACAATTCATGATAAAAAATTTGCACATTGATAAGTATTCTTATAATTATATAATGTTCTGTTATTACATTAAAAAAACATTTTTAAAATAATTTAATTATAAAAATAAAAATATCAAGCTAAGAACAGAAAAAGTCATTTATTGAACATGTTTCAACAAAAACATTTGTCATCAGCAATCCATATTTAAACAGAGCAATGAATTAAAATTACCGCGATGAGATAAACAAACTAAACATTAAAAATTAATAAATTAAAAACTTTTACAGTAAATTCAGACCCTTGAATATTGAGACATGGTTTATATGTAAAATATAAAAAGATTCTCTAACTTTTACATCGAAATCACTAGTACCAATAGATAACACTTTGAAATTATCTGCTTTTAAAATTACAAGAGACTAATCAAAGGGAAGGGAGATAGCTTTACAGTGTTTATTAACCGTAGTCGCAAAGCGTCTGGAAGTCTTACCAATGTAAGAAATGCCTCCATCTTTAGGACACTTAAAAATATAAACGAGACCAGACCTAAGTAAACTGGCTGTGTTATCTTTCAAAGTCAAAGGGAAACAACTACCTATTTTTACAACTTTTAAAGATAATGTTAACTGAAACAATTTTTTTCTTTAAAAAAACTTCAAAAGAGATTTTTTGAAATTATCAGAGGCTTTTCCAAAATTTGAATACATTTTTTCATTCTAAGTTAATCTCAGTGTTCCGATGTCATTAATGTTGGCTGGTCAAAATGTATTATTGGGTTAATGTACCAGGGTTAATGAACACTGCAAAGCTACTCTAATCATATTCTTTCTATTAATTGTAAAAGTAGTATTTATAATAATTTCAAAGTATGTATTCTATTTTGGCACTAGTGATTTCGATGTAAAAGTTAGAGAATCTGTTTTTTATCCTTACATATAAAACAACCATGTCTCAATATTCAAATTTTTCAAGGGTCTGAATTTACAGTAAAAGTTTTAATCATCTCGATATAATTATTTTTTATTAAATCAACCATACCCCAAAAAAATTATTATAAATTTCAAAACCAACTATAAAATGTACTGGATACATTTCACCAGGTTGATAAGGTTTAAACACGACAATATGAATCAAGTTTTGTCATTATCAGAAATATCACTCAGTTGTGACATAATATCCAGAATATCATGTTGATATCACTAATTAAAATATGATATCATAAATTTCATGAAGATTAAAAAGGATATCATAGATTTAAAACTCATTTTATGAAAATTATATTGATATCAGTAACAATTTCAAACAAATCTGAATATTATTTGCATTATGATGTTATATGTTATAGAATAATATCTTGGAATATCATATTAGGCATAATAGCAGTATTTTTTGGATGATATCAAGGGGCTGCTAGATGCAGTTAACAATTTTTTCACATAAAATTTTAACCCTTTATTGTTATATATTGTAAAATTATTCCTTAAATTCAGAATATTTTTTTGTACATAAACATTAAATTTCAGATAACTTGTTCACCAACTTTATTTTATTCCTGTCAGGGGTTGCTAACCCAGATCTAAAAAGTATGACTACGAACAAACAATAAACTGCCAATATAAAAACAGTACAATAGCAAAATAAAAATAAGTAAATAATGTGAATAATCTCTCTTACGTGATATGTTTAGTTAATTAAAATTGATTAGTAACATCTAGAAAAAGTAGATAATCTGGACTTCATTTATAACAATAAAATAAATTAATTTCAAAGCTAAAATTCGAACATAATCTTAAGAAATAAATAAAATAAATAATCAACCCAGGTAGTTATATTAAAATTACACAAAAGCGTAATATCAATGCTTCTCAATTTTCTTTAAAGCAAGTATCCCTAACTCCTAATGATAGTTTCAAAACACCACACACCAAAATAAAGTAGGATTTTAAAGATAAATTTTACCCTTGAAGTAATTTCAAAATGCCCCCGTTGAGAAGCAATGATTTAAATATTATACAGTAAACAGAATTAGAAAATTGAGGTTCAACAAATGTAAACTCCATATAGTCTACATTTTTTGTTGCGATTTTTCATATTCTGTTTCGTACTCGATATAATTGTTCATTTCTCATTTTATATTATATATAACCTTAGATTGATTTAATCAGGAACATGCAAACTGAATAGCACTATACAGAAACTGCAAAAAAGCTTTTGATTTATTAAAAGACTGTTGATTTCTGACAGGTAGTTCCTTATAACCCCTGTAATAATGGCTATAAACATGCTCTGTTGATATATGTATATTAATTTAAAGAAGCTTATTTTTTAATCTTAATAAGTACCATAATTAAAAATGTGTCTAAAATAATTTGTTTTAAGATTCGTTCCAAGGTATCAAATATAGAAAGCAACATTTATTCAATTTTTTGTTTTCTTTTCCATTCATTTACTCCGCCGCAATAGCATTAGTCCTGATGAATTAATTTTTGACATATTTTAGTTCATTACTTTAAATGACTGATGTTTGAAACCACAAGTAAATTGTTGACAATGATCGATTAATTAGGTAAATATTCGTAAATCATCTGAATAATTTGTAGACATATGTGTTACCTAGTAATCTAAACTGCAAACAGACGACAGATATCAAACCAAAAGATAATTAATTACTAAAACCTACAAAATAAAACCTCATCAATGTCCACACGGTATACAAAACGAAATTATACACGTATACCAAATATAGCTGTGGCTTAGTGAACACATGAATATGCGTACCTTTTTGTTGAGTTCATTAATAGACAAATAAATTTACAACAGAACCCGCATGATGTAAATTTAATTAAAATTTTCATAGACTTTTAGTCTACAGTTAGACTCCAACAAAGTTTTAACTTAGTTTTTACAATTTAGAAATAATTCGGTTGAGTCATGTGTATGTGGAATTCAATAACTTTGATGGTTTGAATATATCATTCGTCTGCTCCCAGTAAAATGTCACACTAAAAGTCCTAGGTAAGTGAACAAAGTGAAGGTACAATGGGCACAGCTAAGGAATGTAAATAAGTACCTAAATAATATGCAATATACACATATGTAACATATGCAATAATATATATGGTCGTACAGTACAAATTTATTTGGCCATAATTAAATGTGTAAGGCAATTCGATAAGGCCTCTTCAAATATTATGCAGTAAAAAAAGAGAATCGTGCAACACCAATACATAAAATCTACGAAGAGTATCAACCGGTTCCAATTTATACATAAACGATTGTTTTGAAACTTTTTAAATTATAAAAGTTAAGAAACATGTCTTTATCGATAGGAAACATAACGGGATGTTGAAGCTCCTTTATAAAGAGGGAACAATGGGGGGAAAAAGGTCTATAAAACAACACTTTATGGAAAACGAAAAATCTAAACTAAGACATCTACTAAAGAATTTATAATGATCATGAGTACAACAGCACAACAAAAACAAGCAATATAGACGCCCAATGAAATGTAAAAATATTCCGCCTGTAGAATTTCGATGTGTAAAACAAGAAATAGCCCTAGAATGTCTTACAAAATACCAATTAGTAAACTATACTAATCAAAGTAGTATTAGTACATATTTAAAAATCTACATATTATAGGTATTATTAATCCAATGAAAAATAGAAAAAAGCTAATAATAGTATAATATAAATAAAAATATTTCTAAATATGTGTACTATATAATATAACAGATGTCCTAGCTCAGTTTGGGCAACATGGTAGCAGCTTATCCTTTTCTTGATTACTCGTGGCAGGAATAATTGGAATTTGAATTCCAGAAGGTCTGGGCGATCCAAGAAATTGGGACTGATGATGAAACACGTCTGCAATATGCAAAAAGTTCGTAGCATTAACATCAACAAAACAAACGTTTTATTCTAAAATGATAAATCGAAAGTCTACAATAAATACCGTTTAATAGCTGTAGAAAGGCTTGTTCAACGTTTTCAGAATTCATTGCTGAGGTCTCAATATATGTAAGTTCTTGTGCAGCTAAATTTTCAAAATAAGATTTAAAAGTTTATCAATAAAGTAATAAAAAATCAAAACACAAGTGTCGATAGTGCATATCCTATATTAAGTCGCATCTCTGAACACGATTTTCAGGTTAGCATTTTTTAAAATACTTCAACTTGAGCTGTACTTGACTGAAGAAAAAGGTTATTTATTTATAACTGACACCCATACAACGCAACATCCTAGATTAATTAGATGAAAGAATGACAACTACCGCAATATGTAACCGAATATTCTAATAAGTAGGCACATACTATCAATAATGAATACAAAAGTAAAATTATTCTATGAACAGACTCACAAGCATATTCTTCAATTTCTTCAGGTGTAACTTCTCGAAGATGTCGAAGATCGCTCTTGTTACCAACTAACAGAACTATACTCTCTGGTGTTAAACGTCTCATGTCACTCAGCCATCTCTCAACATTTTCAAAAGAGGAACGTTTTGCGATATCAAATACTATAAGGCCACCCATTGCATTCCGATAGTATCTAAATGTAAAAAAATACTCACATATAGAATTCCTCTATATTAATATGGAGAAGTACCATATGAATACAAGTTTTAATAAATGTTTAAATGGTAGATTTTTTTTATTGCAATGCTAATTTTTGATGAGTGGTGGCATTAAATACCTAATTGATTTAGCGTAAAATTTGACAAAAAATAAATACAATACCCTCAGCATTTTGATAACTCAACGTCGATAGAAAACTTAACAGAGTTGAGAGGTAACTTGTAAATACCACGGTCTCTAATCAGGATGTAAAATAAATGCAATTCAGTTGGTTACTATCAAAACAAAATTTTTAAATTCAAATCGAATATAACTAAGAGTTCCAGTTAAACAAAGCTAAAAGATAATTTATGTTACATTTAAAAACAAATAAATATGTTACGTTTAGGTACCACCCATCTGTGATTGATTTAGATATGTAAATAAAAATTAATTTGATCAGAATGAAAACTAATTCATAACCATAATCTGTTTTCTCAGACTAAATGAAGCATAGTTAGCATTCAAGATGCATACATATGTTTAATATGTACTACAACATTATTAATAAAGATACTGCATGATTCAATATGCTAGTAGGTACCTAAATAAAGCATTTATCTTCACGACAGTTTGCATTATTAAAAATCTTTCATACGTGCACACAAACTGGCAGCAAAATTAGTTTATCAAGTATAGGGACTGCGTTTTAAGTATTTCTCAACACCTTTGGTCTCATCTAATCATTCTTTAATGCTTAGAATGAATTTGTGAACTGACATTCTTTAGTCCATGTACATCCGTACTGAATAATTTTATTTTATTTACTTGTTGTTTTATATGTATGTATTAATAATTAAGATTTATTTACCATCATGTAGGGGTACCTACCTATAAATGTACTTGTTATCGAGAAACCGTTTTATGGAGTTCTTAGTTTGTTTCAAAATGGCATAGTTTTATCTACTTTGTAAAAAATTAAAATTAATCTAATAGGTACTATAAAAAGCTTAAATATCTTTCATAAGAACGTGTATCTATTTAATGTAACCACTTTATAAATATCCAAATACTTATTTATCGAAACTTTCCGTGATTCTTAATTAAACGAATAAAGAATAAATGAAAAATGTGTAATCGCCTATGTACATAATTATAATGTTATTAAATGCAATATCGTAGTCTCATCAGGCAATTCAAACGCTAAGAATAAGCTCACACCTAATACTAATACATCATTAGTTTCAAAAAACAAAATTAGTAATGGTCAAAAATTGCAAATTGAGATTGAAAAATTAAAATAATAGTTTATTTCCGCGCTTCCCATCAAAATAAAATAGTAGTTCACAGGAATATTTAAAATTCATAAAAGAAATTAGATATTAATGTCTGTGCAACATAGAGGATTGTAAGGCTGCCCAACAAAAAGAATTTATTTCTATTGATACACAAGTTAATTTCTATAGGATAATAGAATGCTTTTCTACACAATAGTTTAGAAACAGTTTAGTAAACACAGAGATGGAACCATTTACAACATAGAAAGTGCTTTTCCAATTTTGATAATGTTTTATTTAAAGTGCACAAATAGTCTTTTTTATTCTTCCTTCTTTTTGGAGAGCATTTAACTTTGCTATGCGAGTTAGAGAATGCTTTGATTTTTATGCTTCTTCAGCAATACCATCTGTTTCATTCAGAAGTCATCTGTCAGTTTAGATGTTCGAACAATATGAGCCTTGATTTTCACAATTTCTTCTTCTTTTCTTTCTCTCTCGCTAGCAGTCTCTTGTGCTGCTTTAGTTTTTTTTCACATTCTCGGAGATGAGTACCATAGCGTGTGCGTACAGCTGATGCAGACTGAAGCAACTTCTGATTGATGTTGATCTTGTCAATTCCACTAACCTAAGCAGGAAAGAAAAATAGATTGAAATTCTTCATTATAATTACAAAATAAAATTCCAAATGGTATTTATAGCACATATTAGTTATAACACTTTTATGGTGTATAGTAAGATTAGAATCTAACAAAAATATCAATAGCAATTACATGATTCAAGTGATCGTATATCGTTCTGATAGCTGTGAGCGTTGGCGTCTTCATATTTTCAGTGAGATTTCTTAATTGGTTGAAAAACCTCTTTCGACTGTGGACTGTCCATAAGATAGAATGCATAGCTGCTGCACTAATTGGTCATAAATGTGTGAGATCTTTTCTGTCAGCAAGACGAGAGTGCCAAAAACATCAACTGTCTGATTCTCGGTCGAATGAGTGTCGTGTATAGCTGACTCTGCCAGCCCGAATTGGCAAAGTATGTATGTTATCACAATCTTTATCTTCTACTTGACGTTTGGCTTCCAGATGCAGTAAAACCTTTTGGAACATGTTAACAGCATTTGTCTTGTGTCTGAAGAATTAGTTAGGATCAAGAAAGCACAAATAACGAACAACAGGATAAGAAATTGGCGACATTTTAATCAATCGCTCCAAAATAGTGACAACAAATTACCCAAATCCCCACCGGAAATTCGAGGACTTCTCTGGACTGGGCTTTGCTCAATGACTTGGCTGCAATGATGGTTGTTCAGTTGTTGACGGTTGCAAAGTTGAAGTTGATGAAAACGTGTCAGTAATTGACCTAGATTTGTGAGCAAAACGACTACTGAGTGTTATGAGTGCTACTCTTGGCATGACTCAACTGTTGTGATCCTCATTGAAGAAATACTGAAATCTTTCCTGCAAATCTTACACTTTGCCTTTGATGAATCACCATTCACTGGGGCCAACCACACATTCAGTTCATCAGTGAACAACCATTTTTTGAGAGAAAATCTGCATCTAATACAAGACATGTTTAAAATAAAATTAAGACAAAGAAATAAATATTATAAATTACTGTAGAGAAATTAATTTTAATAACATAAATTTTAATAGATGAAAGTGCACATTTTTAAAATTCAACATTGTATTTATAGAGATAACAAAACCTAAGCAGTAACGACGATTAGAACGCATTAAGCACCAACAATCGATAAAATAAGTTAATAACAACATAACTCAGATTAATCAAACATAATATTACATTTCAAAAAAAATAAACTGATTAAATAAGAATTTTAATTATTTTTATTAAATTGACAATTTAATATCGTTATTTACAGATATATAAAGTTCTTAACAATTAAATAAGATAAATACGAGCGGAGATAGCAATAGTTCAACTGAGAGTTGATATGCGTCCTTGGCAATTGAAACTGTACATGCGAATAGCCTACTCATAGATATGGTATAGTAACTACAGTGGCTACTACTAGATATATTTATGACCCTATCCATATGGTATGTAGGCATTTTTCAATTGAAAAGCAAGCTCACAGATTGCAACTGTAGCGACTTCTTTCTTACTGATTTGTTATGTATAGTAGTAAATTTCTGATACTATAGAAGCATACAATGAACAAAAAATAGTGACCGCAGGTACTAATACCGCATATTCTTTTCACTAAAACATCAGAAAAATATTCAACATTTAAAAAAATGTTTAAAGACTTTTTATGTATTTTCTAAGGACCTAGTCAAATTTTCCTTTCTTCCCCCTCTTACCTCATGCTCCAATATCGTCTCATAATTTTTTATTCATTCTTTTTATTGTTGCTCAACTTAGTCCATTCTGTTAATTGTGGTTTGTATTTAAGATCCATGTATTTCGCATAATACGTATAGCATATACTGGATCTGAATTTTGTATTTTCAGACAATTCACAGTGGTGTGATTTCCATCCATTTTTTGCAACTTGGGTGATCAAGAATCAACTGTTTTCTGAAGATATGGTGGTACACAAGATAAAAAAATTAACCAGCTTGACTGAAAAAAGTCAGAACGATCCCATTCTTTTCTTGGTGGATCAATTTTAGCTAGCTTTGAAATTGGAACTAAAGCATCCTGAGTATCTGGACAGTCTCCAATTTCTGGTGAAAAGATTTTTATTTATTGGACTTGGTGGAATTAAATTATTAACATTGTCAATACAATCAGACGAAGTAACATCCAGTTTACAATCAAACCAGTGTCATTTGAAAACGAAGAGTTGTTATTACCTTCCAAAACAATGTCATTGGAGAAAGAAGCGTTGCTGTAACCCTCCACCACTTGTTTATAAACACTATGTTCAACATGGCTTACTGCTGAAACATCTTCAGCATACTGACCTTTGTATATAAGGACTTCCACTGGAGCACCAATAGCAGTGCCAAAATCAAGAACTATCTATCAATTGGAAGACAAGATGCTATTATTTCTAGCGGTCTGCTGTAACAGCGAGAGGTTGTATGCTCTCTCGTTCTTCTAAAATTCTCCTTTGTACTCTGGCTGTTCTCAACACAACTTGTCCATTTTCTCAACTTAGTTTTTTCATATCCCGTTCGACATTTTGTGAAAGTTTCATTAATATACTCTCAGGATTTATTATGTTTTTTGGTAATTCAATATTCGTTTGTTTTGCCTTTGTTTATCATGCAAATGTGCATTGTTCAATTTTCTTTCGTTTTTCACCCAATCACAGCCACTGTTTAATCTGTTAGTCAATGAAGTTTTGCTACACAAAACAGGAACTCCTTTACTTACGTTTCTCTGCATCGCTACCTACCAGATTAACAAGAAGAAAGGTGTGGTGGTTGAACTTGCGCAGTAACTTTTCACCGCCTATTCTCACATCGGCAGTGCACCTACCTACAAAAGCTATTAATAACAATATCCTAACGTCTACTTCTTATCAGAGGAATTCCAATTACTATAACTTTATTCTTCAAAACTGTAGATCTGTACACAATAAAGCAATCGTTCTGAATGAATTTATTTCCGATAGAGATGTTGACTTTGCCATATTAACGGAAACGTGGTTACGGAACGACGGTTCTAATGGAACTACTCTATCAAATCTTATTCCAAGTGGTTTTTCTTTTTTTATGGCAAATCGTGGCCATCGTCGTGGAGGTGGCTTAGCCATATTGTATCGCAACTCATTTAAAATAACTCAGATTAAAAACAGCCCTACTGCTTCTTTTGAACTGCTTGAAGCTGAGTTCCTTCCCAACAAGTCACGGTCACTTCGCTTGTTATGTATTTATCGCCCACCTTCATCACCTTTCAATGTATTTTTAGATGAATTTCATTCTTTGATCAGCACGAAATTATCGAATGGTTCAGACTTAATTTTAACTGGTGACTTTAACATTCACATTGATGACGAGCTCGATTTAAATGCTAGAGCTTTCACTCAACTTATCCACGATCTTGATTTCTCTCTCCATGTTAATGAACCGACTCATGTGGCCGGCCACACTCTCGATCTTGTATGTTCTAGCCAAAAATCATCTCTTTCTATTTGTGAAACACAGGTATTACACTCCAACATATCTGATCATCACACTGTGTTTTTCAAAATTAACTGCTCCCTTGCAAAAAAAGAACGACCAACAGCAAATCTGTCACGCAAGGTTAAGAAGGTGGATCTTCTCTCCTTTTGCAGTGATATCTCTTCAGCCACCAACGAGTATTGGAATACACATCCTTACAAGTCTGTTGATTACCTTGCATCAGATACTAATGACATCATTTTACATACTGTGGATATCCATGCACCATTATGTCCAAATCAAACAAAATCACTGTCTGATTTATGGATGACTCCCATTATTATGCAACAACACCATTTGCATCATCAATTAGAAAAATGTGCTCTGAATACTAAAGACACTAATGTTCAATTAAATTACAAAATAGCATGTAAGCTAACTGCTTCACTAATTTTTGCTGCCATGAAAGACTATTTCTCTTCAAAAATCAACCCTGATTCAGGTGTTATAAATTCATGTTTACTTTTTTGAACTGTGAAGGACCTGCTTTCTAATCCATCATCATCTTCACCTCCATTCTTGGATGTCCCTGATCCAACTAATTGTCTTGCAGACTATTTTATTTCTAAAATTGAAAATATTCAATCTGATCTACCTTCTGTTGTAGTGTTGCGACCAACTCCTGATATTCCACCTCCAGTTTTAGATAGTTTTCAACAGGTCTCTCAACATGATATTGGTAAGATTATTTCTAACTACACAATTAAAGCATTGAGGGTAGACCCACTACCATATTATTTATTAAAAGCATCCTATTTGTAATTAATACTGTCTATTACTGATATCAAAAACCAATCTTTCCCAATCATTTTCCTAGACTGTACAAACTAGCTGCTATTTTGCCATTTTTGAAAAAAGCTAATCTTGATCCCAACACTTTATCAAACTACAGACCAGTCTCAAATTTGCAGTTCTTTGGAAAAACTATAGTGTTGCTGCATCTCAATTACATGTGTACATGAAAAACCATAATCTGTGCTGTGGTCATCAATCAGCTTATCATACTGGCCATAGTGTTGAATCCACTCTTCTACATGTTATGAATGATATTCTTGTGAATCTAGATACTAACAATATTGTACCACTGGTACTTCTTGGCTTATCAGTGGCTTTTGATACCATCGATCATAGCATTCTCTGACTGAATGGTTTGGCATCCAAGGAAATGCATTGAATTGGATTTAAATTACCTCTCTGAGTGTGAGTTAATTGTCCAGCAAGGACCAAGCCGCCACAGGTTCTTGAATGTTACAGTTAGCATTAGATTGCTCTCGTAAATTAAAAAATTTTACCTAAGAAATAATATAAACAACAATAATAATAAAATAGTAGAAATTGATATTTAAAATAAAGAAAACAATATGTAACTACCTACTTCTGTAAGCAATTTATCGACTTCGTCGTCTAATATAACATTTGGTATCTTATTGGCCATTAATGCAACTTCTTTGCAAGACACTTCATCTGGCATACCAATAAATGACAAGTTCCGAATGACTTCGTTTTCATAGGGAAGTTTATTTGCCAACGATTCTGATAACTGGACAAAGAAGTCACGAAACTGTATAGAAACATAGTAACATAATTAAATTTGAAATACTTCCAGCATAATAAAATATCTGCGTATGTAAAAAAATCTTTGTAAAGACAA
>JAUYWI010068765.1:0-14659 GCA_034780595.1 Parotoplana pacifica
ACCTCCGACCCGCCTGATAAGTGGTCAAGGTGTCCCCAAGGGAGCCGGTCTTAGCCCAAGGACCGTGAAAAGGTTGTTACCAGCGATTAATATATGCTGCCTTCCATGGTGATCGCGGGGTACTGATACTACTAAAATGTAGTATTTGTGAAATAGCATATAATTAGCGGGTCACAGTTAAAAGGGTTCTTAAATACTGTTATAACATCACTCGATGTTGCAACATGGATTACAGTTGATACGAAGCCCGCCAGACAACAACAACAGGTAAAACTGTTCGGTGAGCAATTAGGCATAAAGGCAACAAGTCTTCTAAAAAAAACTATAATCCTAAAATCATTAAAACTGATTAATGTTTTATTGCATTATTATAAAGTGAAAAAAAGTCATAAGTTATCTATAATTTTTTTAATAATCAATTTTCTTATCTAGAATATTATTATGAGTCTGATTTTTATATAATTAGCATCTGGACTATTATTTGAATAAGCAAAAAATGTCTTTAAAAGAACCTACTCCATTTTAGATAAAAATTTATAACGTTTTTTTGGGGTTATAGTATGGGCAATCCTCCCTCTCCAATTTTAGTAAACCTTTTACTTGAATATGTTGAATCTGACCTTATACCCTGTTTTTTCGGTGCCAAACCCTCTTTGTGGGGTTAGGTATGTTGATGGTGTTTTGGCAATTGTTGATGACTCTTTTAATCTTGAAACTTTTCTTAGTTTTCTTAATTTTCCTTTTCCCTCACTGAAGTTTACTCATGAATAGGAAAGTAGTACCTAACTCCATTTCTTTTTTAGAAATTTTTATTGTTAAATCATTTTCTTTTTTAAATTTAAAGTCTTTCGTAAATCCACCCACTCAAATAGTTACCTACATTTCTTTTCGTTCCATTCTATTGATATTAAACTTAGTGTCGCATAAGGAATTTTTCTCCAAGCCTTTCGTATTTGTAGTAAAGAATTTATTGATAATGAAATTAATTTTATTTTTAAAAGTTTAAAATCTTTAGCTTACCCTGACATCCTTAATAAGGCCAAAACTCATTTTTCTCAGGTTATTCATAAACCCAAACAATTTTTTGTTCCTTCGTTTAATTCTCATTCTAATAAATTACTTGCCCGGTCCTTTAATTATTTAACTGTAATAAATCGATATAGGTGAAACAGGTCGTGACCTTTCTACTCATAAAGATTTTATACTTAAATGTAATCCCCACAATGCGTTTGCTGTTCATACCATGGACACTATTCATTCTATTGATTTTTCTAATACATACTTGTTTTCTTTATAAATTGTAGTGATCTGAAAATTAGGCGGGTTTTAGAATCTGCTTTTATTAAACGTAATCAAAACTCTCTGAACTTAAATAATGGTTTCATCACCTACTAACAATATTATCCAATCTATAAACATTGTGGTTTTTTATTTATTTTTATATATAAATTGAATTTTTTGATAATTATTATTTTAGTTAATCATCCTAGAATAATAAAAGTAAATTGCTATATTTCCGGTTATTAGGTATACCTCACTTTATACGACGGGATGTTATAAAAACAAATGTCAGAAAACGAACAATTGTTGGTTAATGGGTTTTTTATAAAATATGGGATTCTATTTACGGCCCTATTGTTAATTACTCTTAGATTTTCACATTTTTCTATATACAGTGGAACATCATTATTGCATACAAAAGTACGTTATAATGATGGTACATTATAGTGATGAAACAAAGTTAGACCAATGAACTGTCCAAATTTTTAAAATTAGAATGAAAATTATTTATTAATATGTTAGAGTAATAAGTGAATTATGCTTAGTATGTACATACATTTATTAGCTGAACATTTCTGGTAATAATGTTATTTATCATAATAATCCATTAGTGCATGTATTTACAGCTTAAAAATATCGGAAACCTTTGTTTGCTTGTGAACAGAATTAATATGGAAAAGTTGTTCCAGCTTGTCAACAGTTTCAATAAATTCTTACTATTAGGACGTGACATTACATAATTTCGTACAGTACTTAGAGCATTACAAAAGTCAGTGTTCGAAGGTATTGCTACTGCCACATCTTGCTCGTCTGGCTCATCATCATCGGCATCTGCTTTCGTCAGAACATGGCATTTGTGTGAACCACTTCAGGAAGGCAGCATCCAGGTCGGCATAAGTTGCGGTTATTAATTTCTTTGCAGCAGAATTGAACATAGAGTTGTCGCTTGCATAGTAAAATTTCCCTCTTGCAGACCTAATTGTGCTTACTGTAGTCTTGGGAGGATCATATTCTCGGCAGATATCAACCTGCTTTTTGCCACTCTTTATTTCGCTGATTATTTTCAGCTTTTTATTTAGAGAAATTTGCTTACGCTTATTTGACATCATGAACATTGAAAACTGAACATCAGTAACACGTAACAGTCGTTTTAATTTCTTCTCTTTCCGCAAGCTTCAATCAACGATCCCCAAGAAAAAGTCAAGAGATATAGTGCTCGTCATGGGCGACCTAAAATGGTGAATTGTTTTATGACTTCTGCCACGAATGAGCCGGTAATCAGGGGATCCCTCTTCCCTAACAAAAAATCTCATAAATTTACATGGAGGTCACCAGATGGCACTGTGAAGAACCAAATCGATCATGTGGCGATTAACAAGCGCTGGAGAACTAGCTTGCAGGATTGCAGAGTCATGTGAAGTGCTGATGCTGGTTCAGATCATCATCTTCTTTTGGCCAGTCAAGATCCGTCTAACAAAACTCAAGAGGCCCAAGCCTATGAGCACCAAGTACTGTGTGCAGAGCCCAGAGACTAAAAAACCTTTCATGACAACACTCACCAACAAGTTTGATGCCCTATACAATGCCTTGGACAATGAAGATGAGACAGTAGATTAGGAATGGCTGAAATTCAAAATGATGTACACGGAAACATGCAAAGAGGTCCTAGGCATAATGAAGAAAACGAAAAAGGATTGGATATTAACAGGAAAGTCAAGAAAAGCTGTCGAAATGACAAAAGAAAATGGTTCAATTAAATTTCAAACGAAGCCAAAGAAGCAGTGCGAAAACAAGACATGAAGAAACTTTACGACTTCACAAGAACTCTGAGTGTCAACCACAAGAGCAGTCAGAGTACGCCTGTGAAAGTCAAAAGTGGGCCGACTCTCTTGACCAAACCTGACGACCAAAGAGCCAGGTGGACATAACACATCTATAAAATTTTAAAACGACAAAAACTTGACAATCTCCCAAAAATAGAAGAAGGAGATGTTCTCAATATCAAAACAGAAATGATTTTGAGAGCAGAAATAAAAGTGGCGATCAAGTCCCCGAGGAATGGGAAGGCATCCCTTCTGAAGCATGGAAACAGGGTGGAGCAGTGTCAGAGCTCACATTGTATTCTCTTCTCAACAAAATCTGAAAGGCGGAAGAAATCTCACATGACCGGAAATAAAGCATACTGATCAAAGGTGACTTGACGCAATGTAACAACTGGAGAGGTATCGTGTTACTCGCAATAGCAAGCAAAGTCTTCTGCCGAGTCATCCCCGATACAAATACTGCGCGCGGACAAGAAACTACAATAACAAGCTGGATTCCGGAAGAACCGATCCTGCTGTGACCAAATTACCACCCTCCGAATCATTGTGGAACAGTGCGAAGAATGGAATGCACAATTGTATCCTTTATTTATCGACTTCGAGAAAGTATTTGACTCGATTAACCACGATGTCTTATGGAAATTACTCTGACACTACTCATTGCCTCCTAAAATTGTACAAATAATCGTATTTTTTTACACAAACTTTGAGGCGAAAGTGCGCCACGAAAACGAACTGACGGACCTATTTCCGATGGAGACAGGAGTGAAACAAGGTTGCTTATTAAGCCTTCTCCTCTTTCTTGTTGCCCTAGACTGGGTCGCCAGGAAATCCTTCAGCAGTAACACTGCAATTCAATGAACATTTACAAAAGGACACGAATATTTGACTTTAGCTGGGCATCACAATTTCTATGTACATTTTAGTGTGCCTCAATATGTATATCGGTAACGCACAATCGATGTATATATTATTGTGTGCCGCTAAAGGAACCGTTTAATTCAATTCCTGAGAATTCCACTAACATTATATTTTGTGTAAATTTTTCTGTTTCATGCTGTTAATTTTTTACCGATAAATAAGTGATCTTGACAAAAAAAAGATTTTTAACCATATTCTTTTTAGCCATACTATTTTAGCCATATTCTTTCCAAATTGGGTGCTGCCTCAGCACCATCGTAATCAGAAACACCAATTTCCTCGTCATCGTCAGAAACACTATCAACTGGTAGGTCTTCACGCACAGATTTATCTTCAGAACCAATATCAAATCCATAGCGTATAACGGGAACCATATGATATCGTAATCGCTTTATAGCTGCCAGAAGAATTAATCAATAGCAGACAAAATGTCATGTCTATAAGTTCATTTGAATCATCATCCACTGATATAAATCACTTACCGGGGCTCGGTAAAGTATATTAATTGTCATACTACAATCCTGTGATTGAAACATACTGCATATACACAATATATTATCAGCGCTCTAAGCCAAACATATTATATACCTATGTGTTTTAGGCTTTAAAAGGTTAAGAATTTTCCAACACTGTTATATATAAAGTTTGAAGAGAACAGTTTACCTATTATTATTTTGTAAATTTAAAAATAAAGAAATTCTTAAAAAGCTATAGCTAAATCATATCTCAATTTCATTTAAAAATTAAGCATTCATTTATTGTATGATCATGGACATACATACGTATGGCATATTAATATGTTCCTGTGGTTTCATGTCCATTAGTTGATTTGCAATGCCTGCACATATGTAGAATAAATCTTTACTGCAGAAAACATAAAAATAAGAAATAAAATCAGTTTGGATGGTTTTTAGCCACAAATAGAAACTACACAATTATTAGTTAAAAATCAAATTAAATCTAATTTGAAACGGAGCGTTTATAAGCCGAATAATGTTTTACCAACAGATACAAACATGGTTCCTACAAGGTCCAGTCTACCAAAAAAAACATTCTTCAGTGTTGGACAAAAACACAAAAACAACAAAGTGTACAATGTAAAAAATTAAACTCAACATCAATTTTTCTTATACAAAAGATTTTGGTTAGAATTGTAATCATAATCTTTGGCTTCTACTCACAATCATACAAACAATGTATCTATTAAATTTGTGTCACTCAAATTTTATCTCGTCTTTGAAAAGAACTAATATTTTGTTTAAATAACATGTATAATATCTTGTATAATTTTGATAAATTGTAGAGCCTAAAATGTATCATCCGTTTTATAGACTAATCTCTCGGAAGGATATCGTAAATACACCTATGTACACACGCACATGAATAGGCCTGATATTTAGTCTAGAGCATCAATTTGTATGATAAATAAATCGAGTAAATGTAGTAGAATTTGGAATTGTAACCGGTATGTATAAAATGTTATACCAGAAAATGTGCACAATATTACATGCCTTTGTACCAATCTTTCATTTATATTGGGATACAAATTTTAACCTGCACAGAAATAAAATTTAAAACAAAAGGACAACGCCTATTATGAACTGGTACAAAAAGCGGTCGAATCCATAATATATTTGAAATTTGTTTTGCTAATCTGTTTTAATTCTAAAATAAAGTCAAAATATCTATATTATTATTATTATATTTAAATACTTATAACGCGCCCTAAACTATGGAGTATGGTTGTGTCTACGGCGCTATCAGAATTCAGAAATACCGTAATATAAAGTATCATAGGTAAGTAATACTAAATAGTTAAAGCAAGCGCACAACATACTAATATTCAGACTCATAAATGACGTTGAAATGTCTATAAATATGTAATGTATAAATAGGTACTTTTTGAAAATAAAATACCTATCTATCTCAACCTTTTCATATTTTTGACAATGGAGTGCTCTATTAGTGGAAGTAACCTGCTTTTTTTACATAAAGGTACGTCATATTCAAATCCTCGATAAAGTTGGATAAGCAAAAAAGACTATTTAGTCAATTGGAATATAATCCTACTGTTTAAAAATAATTGTTTATTTCTGGACATTCTTTATATTTCCTTTTACTTTTATGGCAATTATGGTTTTTTTTTCAGAAAGGTATTTGAATAACAATATTTTGAGCTGTTCAAATTTTACGTTCTATTGCATACACACTGTTTAAAAAAAACTTTTAATTAACGTTTAAAACTGAACGTTTAACCGGTGTAAAACACAATCTTTATTACGTTAAAATTTTTAAACGCTAATTTATAGTTTTAAATCTCAGGTTTGGGCAAAATAGAATGTTTCGTTTCGTATTCAGAACAAATGAATTTATTTCAACCCAGAAAAGTCACCAATCTTTTTATTTATTTTGGTATTTTCATAGGGTCTCATTTAAACGTTATTCTGAAAGAGTACAGGGTTACTTCTATGTAGATTCCTGTTTCAATGATATCGAAGTTCTACTTTACAACATTATGTTATTGTAGTTTTTACGAGTGTGTAATATAATTTTTTGTTTCTTTAATATATCCCCATGCCATAATAAAAATGAATCTATATGACCAGCCCCTCTATGTATTGCTTTTTAGGCAACAGCCTCGTTATTATCATTACTGCACGTATGCCACGTCTGAAGACTCCAACAAACTTTCTCTTAGCCAATTTAGCTGCAGCAGACTTGTTTGTTTGCGTCTTCTGTATTCTGCCACGTCAATGGGACTTGAGAAGCAAGCTCAACAATCGTGGTCTTCCCAAATGGGGTGACACAATCACAGAAGTAAGTTAACATCAATGCAATTCTATTAATATGACACTTGATCGATTTTTTTAGTGCAACATTAAGAGCGCAAGATACTGCTAAAATTTAATTTAATTAGGAAAAAAATTGTTCAAACCTTTTTAGCTTAACAGTTTATCGCCTCGTGATCACTGAGTGGGAGCGTGGGAGGTAATTTACCAACCTAGGACATATTGCTGCACTGCCCGAAAACGACAAGCAATATTGGAATGAAATTTAAATTGGTTCTGACCTCCTTAAGGTTACGTGATAGCTCTTTGAAAAAAATGATCAAAATGCACATTTTACAAAAATCGACTGATGAGGATGATGACGGCATGCTCATTTGAAATGATCCGCCAAGCTTTGTGATCCTTTGTTGTAGAGTTGACTAAACCCATATTCAGTTCAGACCATTTTCTTATGTTGTCAAGATACTGGTCTTTGGTCTACCTCTTTGACGTCTGTCTTGCATATGAGGTTGCAACCTTCCGCTACATTGGACATTGGTGTTCATAGAAAGATAGTTTTCTTTTTAGAATGTGTCTTAACAGACAGGAGGGGAGATGTTCTTAGCTCGTCAAAGATGCTAGCATATGTTCTGTGTTCTTTGTAGCTAATTCTGAGAAGCCTTCTCCAAATCCACATCTCTGTTGCATGGATAAACCTTTTCTCAGCCAGGTTTAAGATTCATCTTTCTGCACTATAGGAGATGATTGGCCAGATCAGAGTTCACCAACCTCACTTTTAACTGAGTTAGCAGTGCACGGTCCTTCCAAATGAGATCATCTAAAAAAATGCCATAGCAATTCTCATTCTCACGTGATATTCTAGTAGTTATGGGAGATCTGAAAGCAAAGATTGGAAAAGGAAAAAGTGGAAAAGTTGTTGGAGAATTCGGACTTGGGAACAGAAACAACAGAGGAGACCGCCTAGTGGAATTCTGCGAAGAGAAACGACTGATTGCCCTCAACACTTTCTACAAACAGCATCCCAGAAGATTATACACATGGAAGAGTACGGGAAATATTCACAATAATTAAATCGACTACATCATGATCAACGAAAGATACAGAAACTGCGTAACAAACATTTTTACCTACCCGGGAGCAGATATATTTTCGTGTGTCCGAAAGAATCGCACAGATCAGGAAATATCATTGGGCAATGATGGTGTTAAAATCTCGTTCTGGAGGGCCCATCGCTGCATGCAAAGAACAGTCTGATAAAGCATTAGATACATTAAAATCTACATATTATTAAAACCCACGTTAACTCTACGTCTTACTATTGTATACGCTTTAAGTTTGTATTTGGTACCTATGCTTTTTTTAAATATAAGCTAAATTACGGACAATGTTTCAAAATTACTAACAAAATACGGATTTTGAAATGTGATATGAACAGGTCTGACTTTGTGAAACGGAAGCGGGCTCAGAAAGCAGATCTACATATTGCCATGGATTTTACTAAGTCCACTGCGGAAATTAAAGCGGTGCCGATCAGGATAGAAGTTAAGAGGAGGGCGGTCATCGAGTGCGAGGAATCAATAAGGGCGAGTCTGGGAGATTCCAAGTCTAGGATTAGCGAAGTTAACGGAAAAGTGAGGTTACAGGCAACTACAGCTGGTGCGACCAGGTAAAAAAGGAGGTAAAAAGTTGATGATTAGCAATAGAGTAGCATTTAGGACGACCAGAAGAAAGTCTTGGGATTGTGCGAAGCACTCCAGTGCTAAGATCTTCACCGAGATGGAAAAGGTGACAAACAAGAAAATGCCGATAAAGACAGACTTCAGATTGCTGAAGAGACCTTGAGGACTAGAAGTGAGAAAGAAATAATTGTGTTTACAGACAGATTAGTTGAAGGCATTAAGAATGGAGGCAGCGCGTATGTTTTGAGGTTGGGAGATGTTAAAGTGAAGATCAGAAGAGCTGGAGGTAAAGTGTGTAGCTCTTATACAGTAGATACCTTTACCACTGAAGGGGCTCTCGATTTGATATAGAAAGAGGAACCTAAGAGCGCCATTTTGTGTACCGACAGCCAGACCCTACTCAGGTCCCTGAAAAAAGATAGTAACTGCCTGAATCCGACAGTAGAAAGAGTGAAAGAGAAAGTGGTCAATGTGGCTACAAACTATGACCTGTCCTTGCAGTGGGTTCTGAGCCTTGTCGGATTAGAAGGAAATGAGTGGACCGACTGTGAAACTTAATAAGCGAGACTTGGCAATCAAAAAGAAGTGAAGATCTGGTCTAAGAATACAAAGAAAGAAGTTAAGAGGAAAATTAAATACGAATCCGACTTGAAGAAAAAAGATAAGAGAGTTTATGCAGAAAACGTGTGAGTGGTGCTGCAATCTGCAGAAAAGGACAAATGCTCTTCACACCATTGAGAAGCGTTGGTACTAAAGAAGTGGTACCAAGAAAGCATTGGTACTAAAGAAGTTGCCAAGTGTGGGAGGGGTGGTGAAGACAACACGAAAGATCATTGGCTAGAAGTCAAAAGAAGAAAGTACGACATCCACGAAGTAAAGCACCTGAGATTTGAGAAGAGGGTGTCACAGTTTGTTCGCGACGTCTACTCCAAGTGGCTGTCGTAGTGGGCGTACGACATCCGCAACAACAACAACCACATCAACCCCATTTGATATCCGACTGTCAAATGCAGGCACCGTGAAACGATTGACTTTACTATGCATTTGATCCTGAATTAAAAACAAAATAGGCCCCCAGCCCAACATCTTTCACTCTTTTACATCAAGAACTGGTAGAGATTGCTATCCGGCCCCTAGAAACGCTATAAGAAGAAAGAAATGATGAATCTGTTTTTTATCAATTACTTTATTTTACTAATTTGCTTTCCATCGTGAGCCATATTTGTAATGTTACATATGTCAGGTGTACTGTGTTAATAATAATGTTATGTTTTCTGCAGCACCTAATACAACAATTTGTCTGTATGATTAAGCATGCATAAGAAATTTAATTAATTTATTAGTACAGGACTAACTACATAATATGAGCCAAAGCAAACAAGGCTGCATTCCAGATCTGTTCCAGCTGCGAGCAGTGAAATGCCATAGAACTACATTTTTAAAAATACATGTTGCGTGGGAATTTTATGTTTTCGGTGGGTAAACAAATAAATATTAAAAAATATCGTCTGAGATCAATTTTCTCTTCATTGGAGACTGGTGACCAAATTCTTTCTGCTTTGAAAGAAGATGATCTTAGGCTGGTAGTATGGGTACCTAGCACTGCAATGAGCATTTGAACTTTAAATCAATAATAAAACAGCTGATAGTTATTGCTAATAAAACATTCCTGGAATACTAAGGGAAAGTTGTTAAGGCGCTGTCATCTTGTTGTATTCATGCTTCAAACAAATTTATTTTCTCAATTTTTGTAGATAACTTTTAAAGATAAAATCTTTTTTCTACACAGGTCGTAGTATTTTTCGGGGTAGGGTGGGGACGGGAGACCACCTATGATTCCCATGTATTGATTGGGCTCACGTATACCGTTACTTTGTAAAGATTTATCGACCAAAAATTCAAAATATAATCGATAAGATGAGCGATTTTTTTTTAATTGTCTGATTTGATTTCACATTTGGTGGGTAAACACCCAACACAAGAAACACAAATGATCTGTTCTATAACTTTGTATTTATTGTAATAATATGATATAGTACTTTCTATCCTTGATTGTATCAACCGCCTTGATGACGATCTAACCATTATAATGATATCGATATTAGTAGATGTTTTTATCATAGATGCACTGAAGTTGAAACAAAGCAGGTGTTACGTATATACAAAACAAGTACAAGCACAAGATTGTATTAACACTTTCTAAATGTATAATTAATAACACAGAAGTTACCTTTTATTGAAAATCTGCTTTCTCGTATTGCATAAAAGTTACAAATATTCTTGATAGTAGGATCTGGGTAGCTGGTAGAGTGATTTATATTTTGCTTTTAATATTTTCTCACAAGCTCAATCTAATTTATGGAATATTGTGGATATTAACCATAATTTGTTAGATATTGTGGTGTCAGCCATAATCCGTTAAATACTGTGGATGTTAGCCATAATTTGTTCGATACTGTGAATGTTAGCCATAAGTTGTTAGATAAATAAATACTATGAATGTCAGCCATAACTTGTTAAATATTGTGGATGTCAGCCATTACTTGTTAGATATTGTGGTGTCAGCCATAATCCGTTAAATACTGTGGATGTTAGCCATAATTTGTTAGATACTGTGGATGTTAGCCATCATTTATTATATTGTGTGGATGTTAGTCATAATTTGTTAGAGACTGTGGTTGTTAGCCATAATTTATTATATTGTGTCGATTTTAGCCATATTTGTTAGATATTGCGATGTCAGCCATAATGCATTAAATACTGTGGATGTTAGCCATCATTTGTTATTTTGGTTAAATGTTAGTCATAATTTGTTGATATTGTGTAGATCTTAGCCATAATTTGTTTAAATTGTGTGGATATTAGCCATAATTTGTTATGTTGTATGGATGTTAGCCATAATTTGTTTATATTGTGTGGATGTTAGCCATAATTTGTTGCATTGTGTTAATGCTATTCATAATTTGTTTATATTCTGTGGATACTAGCCCAAATTGTTTATATTGTGTGGATATTAGCGATAATTTGTTTATATCTGTGGATGCCAGCCCAAATTTGTTTATATTCTGTCGATGTTAGCCATGATTTGTTTATATTGTGTGGATGTTAGCAATAATTTGTTTGTATTTTGTGGATATTAGCCATAATTCGTTTGTATTGTGTGGGTATTAGCCATAATTCGTTTGTATTGTGTGGGTATTAGCCATAATTTGTTTGTATGCAACCACTGCGTCCTTTATGTTCTATTTCTAACAAGGACTACTATTTTTACATGTTTCTACCTATGTAAAACAATTTTATACTTGAAAATCAGATTTGCCGATCAATCCCATAATATACTGATCTTCATTTAAATGTATCTGGCTTGTGTAACATATTCCGTTTAGTAAAAAAAGAAATTATTATTATGGCTTGTATTGCTTGTCATTGTGGGAATTGACATCTACATACACAGGCCTCTTAGTGGCAACTATGAATATCTATTGGCAATGAATCATAGGGAAATTAATTTTGTGTGTAGAAATTGGCAGATTATCACCGTGGACAATCTCGTTTAAATTTTATTCAGAGTAAGTCAAAGTTATCAGAATGTTACATGTTGTACCTACATTCTATTTCTTTATTCTGACAGTCACAATAAACTGTTTTAAATTACTGAAACATTTTTTCTTGGCAAACATACAATTTCGGCAAACATGTGTTAATACAGATTTTGTTTGTGTAGTAAGTTTTGTCATCACTGTTGCCTTGCTGGATGCTGTTCTTCTATACCACTACTATAGGTAATATGTTCATCATTTCTAATTTTTGTAAAGGGTATATTATCTAAATAGATAATGTGTTAGTTAAATGATCTTAATTGGACAACATATTTGTAAAATGTATGAATTATAAACTTAACATGCGGTGCTTCTTTTAAATTTCTTTTTGGAAGTTTGGACGTTTTATTTTTCTTCCGTGCCTACATAGATAATACATACATACTCTGAGATTATTGAATATTTTAATATGTCATTGTGCATTTCATAAGTAATTAATATGCAGCAGCTCGTGGAGTCTTTTCTCTATGCCTATGTTGTAGCATTTTTCTTTTTTCTATAACAGCTTACATTTTGCAATAATATAAAAAAGTTAGATTGACAAATATATTTATATTATAATTTATTCTGTCATATTAGGAAATTTTAATTAATTAATTTCATTCTATTTAGTTGAAGAACATGGAGAATTATTTTATGGATATTACTGGCCAAGTTTGTCATCGTCCTGAAATGGCTGCCAACTTGGAAGTCATAGACAACTGTTGGAATGGAAGCGCTGTTGCTAAGTAAGATTTGATTAAAATGTAATATTCTTAAAAGAAAATTGATAATTATGTTAGTATACAAAAATAAAATGGAATATAATGATGTAACAGTCTCAGAAAACTACGAAGCCATTATATGTTACCGCTACATTTTATTTAACTTCATTTGGTTAAGTTATCCTGAAGAGGATTCTTGAAATATCTAAACTGTCCTAAATGAAGTTGGATTTGCAGGAGATCATTGTTGTAAATTGGATGCATGTATGCTTGCCTACGCGCCTAATACGTTACAGCAACTTGTTGCTTCGTGTCAAGGGGATCTTAGTACAACTATCCATGAGCGTAATGAGGTAGAGATAGATCAAATTAAAAAAATTTTTTTTAATTGTTGATCCAGACCAATTGTTTTTTATTAGTCTTTTTTTGACAATTTCCTAATTTTAAAGATTCTTTGAATGATAGAATAAGAAAATGAAATCCAAGTTACTAAAAGTAGTAGAATATATACATAAATACGTCTTATCTTATAAAGATAAGATAATCTTTTAATTAAATTTTATTTTTATAAATTACAAAAATAATATGAAAAATAATCAGAAATATTATTATATTTGCATACTATATGACCTGCTTTTAATTAATCTATATGCATTGGAATGGATTTGTGGGACAAAAACTAGCCTTTCGAAGGTCATATTTAAAAAACCAGTTTTACTTTTAAGCAAAAAGGGAGGATATATGTCAAGATGAGAGTTCGCTTTATTTGCATCATGGAAAATATTTGAGAAATATAGCTCATTTAAGGGTATTTCATATTTTTGAACTTTGTTGCCGTATAGCTCTAAAACTACAAAAACGGTATTAGGTATTAGATAAAAATAATGAAAATATCCTTAGTAACACGAAAGAAATCCTTGAGAGATGTCGTGGTTATTCTGAGAATCTTTACATAAACGTGATTCCAACATTCAGCAAGCGGACGCAACTCTATCCGAAGAAAACAAAGAAACCAACATTCTGCTGAGTGAAGTCGAGGAAGCGATGAGGAAACTGCGTCCAGGCAAATCTCCTGGACATCGACAATATTGCAGCAGAACTTTTGAAAACGAGTGGACCCAGTGGCACTAAAATCATGAAGAGAATCTGCAACACTCTCTGGAAGACAAACAAATGGCCAGATGATTGGCGTACTTCATTGTTTGTGCCTCTCCCAAGAAGGGAGACCTTTGTGAATGCAAGAATAACAGAACTATCTCGTTAATTTGCCATGCTAGCAAAATCCTCCTTTACATTATTGCAAGTGGCATGAAACAACATCTGGAAAGGCAGCTACCGAATAGGCAGGCCAGTTCCAGAAGCTGGTAGAGGCACAAGGGACCAGATTTTCAACATTAGACGCACAATGAAAAAAGCTATAGAAAGAAACCAAACGATTTTCATGTTTTTCATTGATTATTCGAAAGCTTTTGACTGCGTCGATTACAGCACTATGTGGCAAAACCTATTCAATGTGGGATTTCGGGACCATCTCACTCTTTTAATCAAATCCTTCCTTATATGATTCATAAAAAGCGACGGTGAAAATGTCAGATAACTTTTCAGATACCTTCAACCCTCAAATAGGCGTCTGGCAAGAGTGTATAATCACCCTTCCTTTTCAATATCTATGGCGAACGGATCATGCAATCTGCTCTCTCAGGCAACGTTGGAGGCTTTCCAATCGGTTGCCGAAATCATTAAGGATCTCAGATACGGAGACGATACAACCATCATTTTTTTTTCATTTCCCACTACCGCTGGGGAACATTCCGGGTAATATCTTCAATGAATTGATATACGTTGTGCACCTTCTCGTTATCT
>JAUYWI010068776.1:0-14658 GCA_034780595.1 Parotoplana pacifica
TATTAATAGAAATTCCCAAACCAATTGTATACATAGATATTCTTATCCATATGAAATTGATTATAATACATATTATATTTGCATTCTTCACTTTTCCCAATGGTGCGTATATTTTGGGACACCCTGTATACACTGTTTCTCAAAATGTATATTCCATAGAGATCAGCCTAGGCAGTGACTATTCAGACAATTCAAGAATTTTAATTTAATATTATTTTAGTGAACAATGTTTTGGCTTTTCATTCATTACTACTGATGAACATGGCATAGTGTAAAATACTACCCAGTAATACCTCTATTGTACTATTTATGAATAACATACATATGTTAATTGTTCAATAAACATTTTTACCGGAAAAATGATCAATCTTGCACCGCCTACGCCTGACAAAGTAGCATAATTTTTACACAATTAAATTCATAGATTGTAAATTATTAAGATTTAATTTTGTTTATAATATTAGCGAAACATGTTTTTATATCCAATGCACAGTCTGTAGCAAACTTGTTCAATTTATGGAATGTTTTGATGAATATGAATATTTTACATACTGTATAATTACTTTTTCTATTGAGGACAATTCATATAGTAGTACAGAACTGAATACACTGATTCCAGGAGAGTCGGAGGACTCTGTATATTTATTACTCTATGATTAATACGACATTATTGATTCTTCAATGAAAGCATGTGATCACACACAAAAGTTCAATATCTATGCACAGAAAGGTTATCAAGAATAAATCAAGGCCAGTTATCCAGAGAAATTACGCGTAGATTGATTTCTGTCACACTTAACCATTGAAGCTATACAAATCTAATAAGCCAGTCAGAATCGAGGAAATTCTGTTCATACACATAAATAGCGATATATCTGCAGCTTATTTTGGTGTTTTGAAATTAGAATAATTGTGTGTTTTTGAGCGCATCATAATTATTTTCGATAAATTGGACTGAGAACGATAGCAATTTTGGTAAGCAATTACTTATTTTTTTAACACATTCAATAATTTAGATAGTAAAAACTAATTAGGTTGATGATGTCACACAACTGCATTCTTGTCTGTAAACTTTCTTGTAAGGTAGACTCATTGATCTTATGGGTCCCCCATCTCGTATTCTCTTGTTTCTTCAGAGGCGGCAGCCTGAATACAGGAAATAATAATAAAGCATACCTACTAAAATCATGGCAAATTCAAGGGGGAGGGGAGAAGCGTGGATATTTTTATATAGTTAAAATTATGGGCAGCGAGATTGTCTTATAAGCAGCACCTATTTTTAGAATTTTTCACTTATTAAATTTTAAGCAGTAGGAGATAAGTAGGTACCTATCAGTTATTCCAATTCCAAATACCGACATTTTTGACAACCCGGTATTGTACATAATAAACCTACAAGAAATCCCAATATAGCTAACATATGTCCATCATGCAAGCAATCACCCCACAACACATTACACTATTTAACTGTTCACATCACCCGACACACCTGAATGTCTCAGACCAATGGTAAAATCCATCAGAGGTAATCAAATTCATAACCCACACTGGGAGGACTACCCTTTTTTGACAAAGGGAAGGGGCTACAACAAGAATATAAAACAAAAGTTTAAAGGAAAAGTATAAATTGATAGGTAATGAATGATCAAAACGTGAAAAAGTATGGAAACAAGATTTTGTATGAACCAATTTAGTTTTTGAAATGGTAACTACCTACAGGTAGTTATGAAAGCGAGACAAGATTTTTTCTTTAAAAATTTGGAATAATATTTTGAACCAATTTTTTTCTAAGTATTCAATCAGTATGTGGTGGCCCTGGATTGGAGAAGAAGATCAGCAACTTCAATAGTCGGCATGATAGCCATTTCGGTCCAAAATCTATCTGCAATGCCGAGGCATTGATGTGATCAGATTCTGGATGTACTCTTGGGGCATTTGGCGGAAAATTGTTTGGGCAGCTTCAAACAGTTCTTCTCGGCCATGAATCACCCTTCTATCGAGTTGTTGCTGTTGTATGTTTGTTCGGGTTCTCTATACACTTACATAATTTGTTTAGCAAACCCCAATTTTCTGATTTAGTTCTGAAAACTTATGTATAATCGCCACACAAGTTACTGCCGCTCTAACCATAAAATACATAAGTACGGAAAATAAGAAACGACCTCACTGTTCGTTTAAATGAAATAAAATTTGTATTTACACTTTGTCTTATAAAATGATCTGACCCATGCCTACTACATCCTAAAAGTTGGACTGTTAGTTATAAATTGATGAACCTCATTTTTGTATATCAGTGGAACTGGTAATATTGATTTATTACAAATCTAATGTACATCTATGTAGTTAACTATCATGTTCGCAAACTTTCCAAATAGTACATTAGAATTAAATATGTTCTAATATTGCTGTTTCGATAAGAGAAATGAAGTTAATGCTTTCTACAACACCAGTTTGTATCTGCAGTGCTATGTCTGTCATATTTTTTAAGCTTAACCCATTTGAAATTAGGCATCCATTTAACAAATTGTTAATATTTTAATGTAATTTTATTTTGGTGTGACCGCTCTAAGGTAAACAATCCTGACGACAAAAAATGATAAATCGTTTTGACATTTTAAATATCCTTTGGCAGAATATGCCTAACTAGTGTTGAACATTTTGACGAAAATCCTATGTTATTTATAGATGGTGAAAATGTTAAATTTAATTTCCTAATAAAACATTAAAATCCACTGGAATTCCTTCTTTATCTTATAAGTTATTAGTTGTGTGCCAATTTAAAAAAATCAAAACTTTATCCAAAGTCTGCAGTAATATTGAAGTTTACTGATTTTGAGACCAAAACCACTATAGAAATAACACATAAATTAATAGTAAACCATAAATTAATTTAGAACCAATAATTGAACGAAAACATAAATTTTTATGGATGGAGTTTGATATAGCGACCCTAGTATAAAGAGAGAATCAGTTATGCAAGGAACCCACATTGTTTCTAATGACTTTTGAAGTCTATTGCCAAATTTAAAAATATAGGATAATAATAGTGGATTTTGGAAACATTTTAGCAATTTTGATTAAAAACAGACAAACAATAAAATTTAGCTAAATTGAAATCGATAATTAATTGTTTTTTTTAATTGAAAATTCAAATCCCGAACACGTATGTCAACTTTCTTGATTTGATGACGTCAGAAGGCCGATAGATTAGACTCAGTATGTGATTTTTAAAATAGAATCTTTCTAATTTGTTGTGGGACATATTGTATATGTCAAATTTCAGCCCAATTGGCTCATGGGAAGTGATATCCAAATACATAATTTATAAATAAGATAAAATTTGTTTACTATAAGTTTAGGGTTTTATCAAGTTTAATTTAATTAATTTGAATCATCATCCAAGCACGGATATAATCTTATCTATTGAAAATATATTATTGATGTGTTAATCAAAAAACTTGAGCAGACACTCATTTGATTTGTCAATGTTTTGTATGTAGAACAACATATTACCAAAGTGAGTATTATGTCCATAGAGATTTACATTTCTATGATGATGTCGGTTAGATAATCTAGGCACTTGTGCAGTTTGCTACCTACCTATTTGCTTGCTGATGAATATAGATGACAGAGTTCTTTTATTATTTAAGCGGAGCCAATTGGAATTGACTGTTAGCTAACCGACTTTAGGTATATAGGATCGTTGAACCATGTTAACTAAATGGTTTCATGACATTTGACTCAGATTTTGTCAATCATTACGTCTACCAATTTTTTAATCGAAATTGTTCAGCATTTTCAAATGTGACTATTTCTTTTTGTCGTTTCTTCTTCATCATCACCCATACTATAGTCTAAACATTAACGATAAGTTGCTATCTACCGAACCAAACTAATTTTCATAAAATTCGGTTGTTTCATTTTTGTGCAGTTGCTAACGCTTACCAAAATTGCATAACAGCATGGTAATTTTACAAATTCATATTACAAAACATGGTTAAGTAATGACTACATGAAACCTTAGTTAACATATTAAATTATAAACTTCAATTTAATCTACTTTCTAATTAGCAACAGTTGCTAGGGCATGAATATTGCATAGCAATAAGCTTTTTAAAGTTCTATTCTACATAGCAACTACTGAGCGATCGCTGTTAGTTCAATATCCTTTACCATACCCTCAGTCGATGGAAATTGACTGAAACTTGGTGTATAAAATTAAAACATAAAATGGAATACACCCTAAAATGATTCATTGTTTGGGTTAATAACGAACATTTTTGCATAATAATTCAATTTTAAATGATTGAAATTTTTAAAAAACAATTATTTTCTCACTGCAAAACCATTTAGGTTGTTAAATAGTTAAGTTGTACATATAGTTATTACCTAGCTGGACCAAGGCAGCTCATAAATACGAACAATTATCAGATGCCTGTTGTACTGTAAGGAGTAGCATGACACTGTACGATTCGTCTAAGTAATGGCCCTATCCTTTTTAGTAACCTGTATTAATTAAAATCCTACTCCATTGCCAATCTTTGATTTCTTTACAGAATGTATGTAGCTTATATTCTATTCTTTTTAGTATAGATTTATTGCAACATAATAAAGGTAGACTAATGTGTTTATTAATTGACTCCATTAAAGTTTATTATCTCCCTTATGCATAGTTCTTTTTCTATTTGTTGTATTTTAAATTAAGTTCCCAAAGATTAGCCTACTTACATACATTGAGAATCTCAATGTTGTAATAAAAAGCTCCAAAACTAACGTTGGTTCATAATTAAAATCTAAAATCGATCATGTTCTCTGTGTCATTGTGTAGGCTCTGTTTTGTGCGCAGCTAACTATATCACGTGATGTGCAATGTAATAGAAATGAATGTAGGTTTTCACCCTCTCATTATCTACATAGAACTATTTATGACATTTGTATGCGCAATCCGAACTCACTCTTAATCAAATACGGATCCAAATGGTTCTTGAGATTTTCTGTGCATACTAAAAGAACATTGAGCGTTTAAGGGACCTTCCTGGTTTGTGATCCGATTGTCAATTTCCCACGAGATCTGTTATATCTACTGCGACTATTTTGTCTATATAATGTGTATGTAGTTGCCAGATTTGTGTATTTACCTCGAGTCCACCGACTTTGCTAACTACATATTTGTCGGCAAATTTTTGTTCCCTTGTTTGAAACTATATCTATCTTCATTAGTCGGCCATTTTCAAAATGCAACTGGAATTCTGCTAATAATGAGCCGACGCAAATCTTGGCCAGCGGCTAGTTACATGTGTGGCTGTGTCAAGGTATCATACATTTTATAAAATTTACCATATTCTGTATATCAATACCTACATATTCTTCCATTTTACTTCATTATAACTGTACTTTTAAAGAGTTTGGTCGTTTTAAAGAAATGTAGATCCCCTTTATAAAGAAATGAAATTTTTAATTGTTTTAATGTTTAACGTTATCATAGCAAAATTAACATTTAAAATGTTGGTTTCGTATGATCCAAATATATTCAAATTTTCAGAAAATATTTATGATATTTTTAAAGATCCATAGCTTAAATTTAAAGCGACTTTTTGTGCAATCTTTTTCAGCATTGAAAAACTACATTCGGTATCCACATAATTCATAACCTTTCTGCACTTGTACTCATTAAACCTTCGGGACGTGATTATAATTAAAACTCATTGGTCACCTTGATTAATAGCATTATTTAATAACCAAAACTTTGAATGCCAATAGGAATTTTATTTAAAAAAAATTATGGAATCAATAAATAGGTATAAAGTTTTGTTATATTTTTATTAGATTTATATTCGTACAAAACTAATAGAATTTTTTGATAGCAACTAGATTTGGGCACTCCTAATCCATAAAAATGAATAATTGCACCTACGAATATGTAAATGAATATAGTAAAAGAATTGGACTTCTGGCTTTTCTCACATTTAGGTGGGGTCGCCAGTGCGGATCCTTTTCCTCCACTTCTTGCGGTCTGTTGCATCATCCTCTTGGATTCCCACTTTCTCCATAGCTTCACGGATGCAGTTGTCCCAGCAGCCTTCCTCTCCTCCTCTTCCCCACCATCTTTGACTCTTCTACCCACATAGTCCACCTCTCCTCACCACATGTCCTAACCACCGAAATCACCTCCCCCAATTTTCCTTTCAATTCTCCAATAGTCATCCTCTCCCTCACCTTCTCATTTCTCATTTTGTCATATCTCGTCATTCCTAAAGACCACCTAAACAGTTTCATTCCTGCCATCTGCATCTTTTCTTCCTGCCCTTTTGTAGTAGTCATAGCTCCATCCCATACAGCATTGCTTGTCTCACCATTGTTATATACATTTTACCTTTCACCTTGTCTGGTACTTTTCTGTCACATATAGCACCAGTTATCCTTTTCCATGCACCCCATCCGGCTTGTATCCGTTTCTTCAACACTTTCTCAGATCCACCATCTGCCTGAACTGTTGAACCCAGGTATTTGAACTCCTCTACCTGATTGATCTTTTCTCCCTGCATTTTCACCTCTTCATCCTTTACTATAGTATAGGGTAATTAAGAAATTCTTATTATAAAACAATTTACTTCAAAAAATGGCATAAACAAGAAGATACATAGGAAAAGTTTTTAAAGGAAATGTACGAAAAAGTACGATTTAGTTTTTTTGAAATGATAGATAAAAGTAAACAGATAAACCAATGAATACATAAAAAGTGTAGGTAACAAAGTAGCTGTTTCTAGATAGTACGAGGTTTTGTACGGTGAGTCTCATAAATCCCTACGAAGTTTACGTACAACCAGATATTGGTCACAGTAAGCGCCAATCATAATTGTTGTACCTAAATTATAAGCCTCACTGTTTATTGCTATCAGATTTTACCACTTTGATATAGAATATGATTTCATTTTACTCTGTACAACTTATTTTAAACAGCGTGAAAAGTCACTTATTATGTATGCATTGGTTTAAAATTTCAGAAAACTAAATTAGTTCATACAAAATGTTATTTCCGTACTTTTTCTCCAATTCATACATTTCTTTTAAAAACTTTTTTTCTAACTTATTGTAAATCATAAATCCTAAAAGCTGAGTCTTCTCTTGTATCTTCAAAACTATCAACTCAACAATTCTGTCAGTAACCTTTTTAAGTAAAACAAATGTTAATAAATATTAAACAATCTACATAATGTATTCCAGATAATAGAGGTAGGCTCTGTTTTTTTAAATCTGTCAAAAGCGAGTGATAATATTTTTAACGTTTAATTCATGTGCTGTTGTTCGCTAGTGATACGAGTACCTACCTATGTAGCATGGAATAACTGCCCTATACCTACCCTCTGAACTCATCCAAGATATCATCAGATATTATTTTTTATGGGTATCTAAGAAATAAAAGGCTATTTTAGAGCTTTCTTAATAGATACCTACATGTCACAGCAAACTTCGAATCCTGAGATATGTCTACACCGGTAATAAGATCTTCATGACCAGGCATTGTGAACATCAGCTGCCCACCAACTTGATCCAATATCAACCGATCAGAGATATAGAATGAACGCCATGATCGATGAATGCAAGTTTCTAAAAGATTATCTAAATAGTAAAAATTGACCTAAAAAATAAAGAACAGTGAAAAATAATAAAACTGACTTATTAGCAAAAAACAAAATGTTTATTTATAATTACAGCGGTTTGTACCACTAACTTTAATAAAGAAGATTCTTACCGTAAAAGAATTTCTGATTTGAGACAGTCGACCCAACAATTGAGAAGGTAACAGATAAGGATCATATGAAAGTGCAGACTGAGAAATTCGTATCGTTTCTGTGACAAGTTTTAGCTCTAAATCATCGGGAAATACTGCCAGTGTCATATTAAAATCGTCTAACAAATTTCTGAAAGTAAAATCGATCACGAGATAGTCAAGCTCTGTAGCTGTACATAAGTACTAAACAAAAATAGATCTGACTATATCTAGCTATGGGCTTGTCTTCTGTATGCATACAAGGCTGAAACAGCTGTCCTGAGCTATCATTTGCGAGTAATATAAATAAGTAGTATATTTTTATCAAAGTATACCTGTTTTTTATTATTAAATGGCCAGAACCTGCTTTAACAGCTTGAGTGCCTTTTAATAAAAAATAGACTTCCAATACTTTTCTTATGATTATCTTCTTCTTTTTATCTTTGTATGCAACATTTACTAAATTTCTTTACTTTTATGCTTTGATATAAAATATACGAACATTTTATATTACTCAGGCAATGATTATGCCTAGCTGATGAGGCCCAACAAGGTCGAAACAGCTGTCCTGGGCTGTAATTTGCGAGTAATATTAATAAGTAGTATATTTATATCAATGTATACCTGTTTTTTATTATTACTCTTAAACACATGAGTACTAAACTAAAAATATTATTTTAGAAATAGATCTGACTATATCTTCTGGCTATGAGCATATCTTTTGTATGTATACAATTTAAGTGTTTTGATCAAACTGGTAATTTTAAGGTCATACTGAAAATTTCTTGTATTGTTGATATTATCAAGCACTACAACAACTATTATTTATATATTAAATAGTTGATCATGTCAAAATGTACAGAATGTGGTGAGAATTACACTTTCCATTATTATCAATGGAAAATATAATGCTGATCATATTATGATAAACTATTTTCACAATGAGGGGAGAAAGGAATCTATTTGTTGGAGAATCCAAACATAAAAGCAGATGACTAACAATTTGAAATTTTTGTACCTATCTACTTCTTTTCAGGCTTTATCCTAAGATCCCGTATAGAACAAAAACTTGTGTGATTTATTATGTAAAAATATTGGTGCGACTTCAAGTGAATAATATATTTGAAGTCCTACCTCACAGACTTTGCAATTAATTTAGCTTGAAGAAAATCGAAATTTAGTAGACATTCTGCTTTGATTGTTTCCAAATCTCGTAAGGCACACAGATGCCCTAATAAACAGGTTAGTTTCCTAATATTCAGTGGTTGACCTGAATACTTTTGGTTGCAGTTTTTCACATCCAACTTTTGGTTATCTTGCTGAAACCAAATGGGCATTGGAGCAACATAACGTAATTTATTCTCATTAACATTTGTTTTCCCTTTCAGCACGAATTGCAAACGTTTAGGAGTGCCTATAACGTAAAATAGAAATAAATAAATCAAAGAAACGGATATTATAGGGTCAATTTAAAATAAACAAAATACTTATCAGAATATCAGAATTTAATACCCTCAACTCTCATTCGGCCTCTATCTTGGATTTTATATTGTAACAGATAAAAAGAATTATTTAAATTTATAACATTTTTATATATGTAATTAAGTTGCAAAATATATTATTTTACTGATTAAAAACCAATTAATGCGACATTTAGACTTGGAAAGTTTGAAATATATCTTTTTTTACTCTGTGCTATGGATAATTTCACCATTGTTGACAGAGCTTATTATAAACCTACTCGCCCATTTCCCCAAAAAATAATCTGCAATAGTTTGATGCAGCTTATTGAGGACATCCGGTTGACAGTAACACTTCTTCGCAACTTGAATAAATTGTCGATGATACCAGTATTTGGTACAGACACCATCATGGCCATGATGTACTAAATAAAAAAAATATTCTAGTATAGTTTCTACAAAAGCAAACCATTGATTACGTAAAGAATGTTTATTCATCATATAATAACACAATTAGCCTACCTAAATAATCAGATAAATTAGTAAGTAGTCTGGCAAGCAGAAAGGGTGGAAGACGTATGATAGGCGACAAATAATGAGTAAATGTATCAATCAAAACTTCGTCATCAAGTGATAAGATATCTTCTAGCTCGCTCTCAGACAGACCATGCGGAGATATGGTCAGGTATCCAAGTGCTCGTTTCACAAAAACTGAACCGTGGTCCAATTCAAGCTAATTAAGTAAGATGCATTTAGTATCAAAATAAAATATTTATTTATTTTATCAAGTAATTTAAAAGTATTTTATATTTGCATTTCAATATGGTATGGATGATAAAACAGTCTTACCCTTCTGAAACGTTTTTCAATTAACTTTTGATTATCTTCTGCCAATAAGTCTTCTGAAATGGGCCAATTGCTGCGCCAAACACGCGCTTCATCAAAACATAAACGAAGAAATAGTGGTAGTGGTTCTTTAACAAACTTATCCATAATAAAATTAGTCTGCTCTTTCGTTATCCTTCGATTGATACCATCAAACCAGGAATCTAGGATCGGTTGCACATCGGTTTTCAAAAGATTGGGAATTTCAATGAAATTTTCCTTTTGAATGTGAATCTGAAAGCGACAAGAAAATTGAAGGAAAGGTGTATTGTAAACTAAAATATATGTATTACCTGTTTGTGGTAAGTAGATGTAAATAAGTCCTGTGTCTTGTCTTTTCTATTAGACATCTTTAGGCCTAGTCTTGTCTAATAAATAGGTAATAATAGACCTTTGAAACAAGCCATAGATCAAGAATTTCCATACTTGAAAAATTATCAACGATCATAGAACTAACATCATGGAAATAATATAACTAAAACTAGAAGATTAGTAGTCAAAAGTAACAGAACTTTTCAAAAAATATTGAAAACAGACTCAGAATCAGTGTGTAAATTTGGTCAAGTTTTGAAACACGTAATGAATTTTATAATTATTGTACATATGTGCATATAATTATTCATGTAATGAAATATGTCATATCCACTAGACAATACCTATATGTTATGTACATTTCGGTTTCGAAAATCCCTATTAATAAGGAAATTACAAAATAACTTTCTTACCTTTAAATTCTCTATTACCAAATATTTGTCATCTGCTAAAGTTGAATCGTGAATCGTAGAAATAATGACCTTGACATTTGAATATAACTGTTTGGGTAGCCAATTGCAACTACGACTATTTAAATCGGGATTTAGTTGATCAATCGAATCAAGAACCAAGATCAACTTTCTAGTGCTGACTTCTGAAGCTTTGCGTAAGATAGCTTTAAAATGCTTTATTAGCTCCGGATATTCCTGTATAAAAATTAGTGAGAATGGTTTAAATGTATGTCTTTGATAGTATTCAAATTGAAGAACAATAAAGAAAATAGACTAATCACCTTAGGAATATTATCATTAAATTTGTAAACCCTTGAAATTTGGTTACAAATACTGGTCAAAACATTGGGTATATCAGCACTTTCTTGCGTTGTTTTCAAAAATCTGAAAATCAAATGAAACTTTTGTATCCACAAAATATGTACTTATACAGTTAGGTAAAATACAACCCCGACAAGTAAAAACGACGCCCCCTATCTAACTGCATGTTAAGTAAGTGTTTCATGAAGAGTCACACTAAGAAAACTTTTGGAAGAAGTAGCCATTTCAAATCTGAAACCTAATGGTTTTGAAGAATATTATAAAAATGACAGATCTGTGATAGACCCACTTCATTTTTTTTCTTTTTTAAGGTTTAAAAAAATAAAAGTCTACCGGATAAAATGAAGTGAGTTTATCACAGAACTTTTACTATTAAAATATTCTTCAAAACCACTAGGTTTCAGATTTGAAATGGCTACCTCTTCCAAAAAGTTGTCTTAATGTGATAATCTTCATAAAACACTTACTTAACATGCAGTTAGATAGACGGCTGCATTTTTACTTGTCGGGTTTGTAATAATAATAAAATTTCTACTATAAACAATTCGAATTGGTATCCTTATATTATTTATCATATGTAGTAGGTACATATGTACCTATGCTAGAAAAAAGTGTATGCAGTTTTAAAAGAAAAATCTAAAAGTTACCTAAGAACAACCAAGAAATCACTGTTTGGATCACACCATGAAGGAATAGACAGAGCCAATTTGGCCATAACAGAAGTTTTCCCACATCCAGATTTCCCAAAGATAACAAGTGGCACATCAGAATTGTTTTCAATGTAATGTCGAAGTTCCTTTCATAAAGATGTATAAAACGTTAAATAGGTATTCTTAGAATTTAGTTTGCTAATATATTTATTTTTATTAGACAGAAAACAGAAATTTAAGAATCCAAAACATGATTTAAGTATTCTGCCTACCTTAAGTACAGATTCTCTACTGTAGAAAGTCCGACATTTATTTTGACAGAGTATAGTATGCTGCATTACTTCAGAGTACAGATCATCCTGTTGCAACAATTTCATGGCCTTTTCACGATCTTTAATAGCATTGTTGGCTTTTTCCATTATCAATCTTTCAAAATCTGAACAAAGTCCCTTAAGATATTCTTTGTGAAGTTCAGAATCGATTCCTGCAAAATATTAATCATGGAATTATTGTTTCTGTTCAAATGAGACAAAAATATTATAAAAATAGTCTGCTATACAGTATAACATCACCAAGGATGATTCGTTAATAGCTGTCAAAAAATGCCTTACTTGTTTTTATAAAATTTTGGCACTAAATGAAAAACAACCCTCAGCTTACGGATCAAATATAAATTTATTAGTATCAATGTAGTAAACTTCAGACAATTTTGTACACTAATTTGTATGAAAGTATAGTGTAGAATAAAATATTTATGGTTTGTAAGGTTACCACATATCTGGATATACGTTTAGGTAATTAGTTACAATCTATCTATTGTAACTATGACTTAACTTTATTTGTACCTGAAGAATTAGTGTCAGGACGAAACTTTACATTCGATTTTTTTTAAATTTCAACTATTTAAATATTTATGAGATACCAAAGAATATAGGGATATAAAATATATGGTGTCAATCCGTTTAGTTTTATTATTAGTTCTGTTATTGAATTTTATTTGAAGAAAAGGTTTTGTAATAATGGTTTGTGTAATTATGATGGAACTTTTACCTTTAAACAAAGGCACATACATCAACAACCTAACAAGAACATTATTTAATATTACACAAATTTATGAAAAACAATGGCAGTTATTTCTGTAGGAAGACTTGTTGAATAAAACTGGAAGAGACAGATAAATAAGTTTCTGAGAAGAAACTGGATCTTGGAACAGCAAAGAAAAATCTACATAAAATCTAAATCTATGTACTATACCTATGTGAAATGCAATCAGGTGTATGAAGCGTTGTAAGTAAATAGAAGAATCACTAGTACATTGCTAATAACAAGAAACGGATGTCTGATAATGGCCAGGTAAAGAACAAGAAGATAATTCAATTCAAAGTCGAGAATAGATTACATATTGATGAAAATTTATAGGATGAAAAATGTTGAGAGGGGATGGTAAATCGGTAAAGATAACTCTAATGTCTAAATGCGATAACAAATAAACAGATATTAGATCATAGAAAATAGAAACTATGAAAATAACAGGTTGAATTTGTTTTCTATTCAATAAGCTAAAAATGAATCAACCAACCTAAAAACGATAACTAACCATATATAATATTTCATTTATTTTATTTTAAATTTGATTTGGAACAACAAAAAATCTTTTAAGTCCTTTTGGTAAATGTTAAGTAGGCACTATAGTTAGATTAAAACAAATATAAATGGGGAACTATTAGGTCTCTGGGTCCAAAAACATGTTATTCAACAATGAATTTGTATGTATGTATGAATGCATGTATGTAGGTAGGTATGTATGTATGTACAACACTTACCATTTCTTTCTTCATGCCATTTGACTTGGTATTTCATAATATTATTTGGATTGAGATATTTAGCTATTGATTTTGTTTTCAATGTAGATAGTCTTTTCTGAGGGCATTCAACATCATAAGATTGTGTTGTGTCTGTAGGTAACAGAAATGAAATTTAACACCTCAAGAAATAAAAAAAGTCAAAATCATTAAGCTTAACAAATTTTGGTGCTTCTAAAGATGGAAATTAAATATAGCTAATCTACAAAATTGTTACTAGAACACATACTAGTGTTCTAAATCATAGTTGGTGACAATTGTCTCTAACATAAAAATATTGACAACTACCTATAAAGGTTTGTACCATTTTATAAAAAAAATGTACCTAATCAGAAAGTTGCTTTTAAGGCATTAATTTTGTAATTATTTTAAACAACCTTCCTCAGCTAAAATTATATTAAAATGACTTGTATGTTTTAACAATATTTTTTCTTAGTAGGTACCTAAGTGTATCTCTGTGATTTTAATACAAATATTCTTACCATAAAAATCATCTCTTAAATCAGATTGGTTGTAATTGGCTATATCTGTTATTGTTCTATATAAACAGATTGAATGTAAATTTGGATCTGAATCATTTTGAAGGAAATGAAGAATTTCATTTTCAGTGACTAAAATAAAGTTGAGCGCCATATAAGATGTAATAATCTTTAGTTGAAATACCTACTATATGTATGTTCCACAGATATCTATTACCTATAACATCCCTTAGTTGAAACAGGTACATAGTAGTCCTTACTTGAAATAATGTACTTTTTCTGCTGTTCATGTGAAAGAAATGTACTTCCCACCAGCACTATCCGTCTTATATTATCTTGCACTTTATTAGCTTCTTTCTAAAATATAGTAAAATTCAAAGCAAATAACAGTGTAGTGTAGTGTAGTGTTCTGCCGAATTAGTTATTAGGCAGGTTCAATTCTATGGCATCCACTTTCTCCATCCTT